>JASVEL010011346.1:0-53561 GCA_032618575.1 Nicotiana noctiflora | reverse complement strand
CAAGAAAAAAGCAAAAAATCACTTATTTTTGTGACGACCCAACCCGTCGTCTCACGTGTTTCCGTCTCGTTTCCCCCATATTGTGTTGCTTTGTGTTCCAATATCAGTATTTGAGTTGATCGGGTTGAATGGAATTGGTTTTAGTTGGAAATGAGGCACTTAGCCTCTTAGAAGGGAGCTTATTTTGGAAAAGTCAATCGGAAGTTGACTATAAAGTTAGAGGGCTCGGGTGTGAATTTTGGTAATTCGATTAGCTTCGGGGGATGATTTGTGACTTGGAATGCGATCAAAATTGATTTTGGAGGCTCGGTGTAGAAATACGTTTGAATTGGCGAAGTTTGAATTTTGGTGGATTCCGGTTGATATGTGAGATTTTGATCCGAGGGTCGGGATGGAATTCCGAGAGTTGCAGTAGCTTTGTTAGGTGACTTTGGATATGTGTGCAAAATTTCAGGTCATTCGAACGTCGTTTTGTCGGGGTTTTGATCGAGTGTGAGTTTCGGAAGAATTTGATAAACTTAGGCTTGAATTTGTGGTGAATTGATGATTTTTGTGTAGTTGGACGTGTTTTGATGATTGGAACAAGTTTGTATGATGTTTTGGAGTAGGTTGGTGCTTTTGGTTGAGGTCCCGGGGGCCTTGGGGTGATTCCGGGTGATCAACGGAAGAATTTTTGGACTTGGTGTGTTATAGAAATTCATCAACTGTTGTAGGCCACTTTTGGCCATCCCCTCCGCATTGGTTCAATCGCGTTCGCGTAGTTGTGATTCTTGGCCATTGCATTCGCGATGGTAGCTTCGCGTTCGCGTAAGAGGGCCTGGCGGCCCAGCCTGGTTTATTCATCGCATTCGCGGTCGGGGATGTCGCATTCGAGTAGTATTGGAAACTGTAGCATCGCGTTCGCGTGAATAGTTCCACGTTCATGTAGAGTAAAAGAGGGTCCAGTGGAATTTGGTCATCGCGAACGTGAGAGGACCTTTGCGTTCGCATAGAACAAATTACATCTGGACATAAGGCTTTTTAATGAAATTTCATTCGCGAGCCTATTCACTTTTCCTCCATTTTTGCATACCTTGGGAGCTTTTTGGTAGAAATTGAAGGGGGTTTCAACGAGAATTAATTGGAGGTGAGTCTCGTGACTTAGAAAGACTATTTAATTGAAGATTAATCTTTTAATTCTCAAAAACTTGGGTAAAATTTTGAAGCTAGGGCTTGGTGTTTGGAATGTAAATTTGAAATTTGAAAGGGCATTTGAACTCTGATTTTGATGAATTTTATATGTACGGACTCGTGGCGAGACGAGGAATGCGGTGATGTGAATTTTGTAATTTTTCGAGAAGTGGGCCCGGAGATCGGATTTTGCCAACTTCATATTTTTGGATGTTTTTCGAGATCTTTCAATTGGGTTATATTCCATTAGCTTATTAGAACGTATTCATTGTGGTTTTGTTTATATTCGACGTGCATGGAGGCCAATTTGAGGGGCAAAGGCATCAAGAGCTAGAGATTTTATCGGTTCGAGGTGAGTAATACTTGTAAATAATATCCTGAGGGTTTGAAACCCCGGATTGCACACAATAGTGTTGTATTGTGGTGACTTGCACGCCAGGTATGAGCGTGGGGTAGAGAGCCGTTTGGGATTGTGACTTAGTCCTTCCCGGTTGTTGATTTTTACTGTGTAATTGACTGAAACTTGCTAGATGCTATCTTGAATTGGGTTGATTGCCATGTTTTGGACTTCGTGCCAGTTATTTGGACGTTGTAGAGGTTATTATAACTATTTTTACGACACTTAGCTTATTAGATGATTTCAGTCCTGAGTTAAACACTATTTTAAAATGTGCAGTCATATTGCTAAAGTTTAAAGACTTAAATAGCATTCTTCTGATGTTTTGAGCTAAAAGCTACTACTTGACATTGCCCGAGTGGCTTGCAAGCATATAACTGGACTAATTGTGGATCGGACTGCACGCCACAGCGAATACTACGATGATATTGCGCTTGGGATGTAGGAGACCATCCGGAATCTGTTCACACTCCCAGTGAGCGCGGGTACCCAAATGGATCAGGTTGCACATCGTAGCGATCATGTGCATTGCATTGCATTCATGCATTGGTTCTTGTTTGTACTACGTGGCATGACATTCAAAACTTTCATATCATTGTCATCCTTGCATTTTCTTGCACTGAGTGCCAGAGACCCTAGTGTTATTTGTTAATAGGTGATGAGCCCGAGGGGCTAACTTATGTGCGGATATGCTTGACTGTTGAAAACGGAACATTTTCAAAAGAGGTTTTTTAAACTGAGCCAGATATTTTCTAAAGGATTTTCACGGTTTTTTTGCTATTTCTAAAAAGGGTTGTACTGTCCTATATAGCATTATGGAGTGTTCTTACGTGATTTCTTGCCTCTCAGCATTATTTACTCTTATTACCATGGAGTTGGGAGTACTCATTTTACTCCCTATACCATATGTGCAGATTCAGCTGTTCCGGAAGCATAGTCGAGCTATCTGCTGCTTTCAGAGCTTCTTAAGAGTTGTTGAGGTAGCTGCCTGACGTCCGCAAGACCCGACTCCTCCCCTATCTCTTTTATCCTTTTCGCATTTTAGAATATTTGTACTATTGAAGACTGTTACTCCGTGTTATTAAAGGCTCTAGACTCATGACCCCGGGTCTTTGGGAGTTTTGTTGGTGTTATTAAAATTCTCAGCATTGCTTCTATTTATCAGTTGAATCATTAAGCCTTGATATCTATTATAAATAGTTAATTAACTGGTATAGAGTTGCATGCTCGGGTTGAGGGTGTTAAATGGTCGGGTTTGCCTAGCAATTGTGTTGGGCGCCATCACGATCGGGATTGGGGTCATGACAAGTTGGTATTAGAGCCTAGGTTACTAGCCTCATGAGTCATAAGCATTAGTAGAGTCTCGCGGATTTGTACGGAGACGTTTGTATTTATCCTTGAGAGGTTGCAAACATTTAGGAAAACTTCACTTTCTTGGAATTCTTATCGTGCGTACTTGATTCAGCTTGAGATATAACTCTTGAAATTCCTTCCACACGTCTGTATGCGCACGTGAGCGCTCAGTATTGTATGTTCATTAATGGCTTGTGATTCCCTGATCAAGGGGTGAGATGTAATCTCCGTGATTTTGATTTTGGGCCAGTCTGGAGGACTTGAGGCCGGATCTTTGCCTATGGCTTGAGCATCGAGGTGCTGATTGTGTGAGCAAGTCTTTTGAATTTATATGTTCAGTGTTGTCTTTATTAGACGGGATGGTAGTTGGAGAATTTGGGTCGCTTAGAGAGTGGACTCAATTGAGGTGGAAACGAATACAAGGATTGCAGAGGATTTCAGTACCAGATCAATGGTGTTTTCATAAACTAGCAGATGATTTGAGTTTAGTCTCACTATAATATTGTGGCGTCATTAGAGTAAAAGTATTATGGGTTATTGAATGTATTCTGATAGATGGCTTCGAGCGAAGTTGGGAAGGTTTCTACTGATAAGCTGGTTGCACGGTTATGTGCTATGTTGGTTCCGTTTCGAAGTATGCTGGCGGATCAGTTCTGGTTGCAGAAATTGAGCCGAGGATGGCATGTGTGAAGGAAAATTTTGATAAAGGTTATACGATTCTTCGTAGATGTGTGAAAATAATAGGATGTCTTGAACTGTTGTTGATACAGAATGCTCAGTGTATAGGGAAGGAAGATGGTTGTTTGTATTGGTACAAGATCATGTTATACGGTGTCAGAGTGCTAATAAGCCACGAGTAGTTATGTTCGTTAAGTCAGGTAATTTATAGTTGTGTAAGAGTGAATGACTCTCGAGAATAGTTTTATTGTGTTCAGGATTTGGCATGTAATAATCAGGTGTCCTAAGGGTATGTGGCTAAGGACAGTGTTTTCATTTTGAAAAGGTCAAAACTTGTGGTATTTTATGTTAATTATAGCATTCTATGTATGAGTAACTAGAAAGTAATGGTAACGAATTTCAGATTCATAGAAAGTTCTTAGGGGTAAATTACTCTAGAATGTGATATTTCTGGGAACGTTAAGGAGAGTATTCAGTGGCCATGGGTCTTAGACAGTGTGGTCTTATATGCGAGTCTCGTGTGGTAAGCCTGGATTGAGGCATTGTGATGCTACAGCGATGGAGAAATATCAAATGGATGATGAATAAAAAGAGAAATTAGATAGATGGAATAGCTTTATAGTAGACTGAATCGGTATGGTATGGATATGATTAATTCTTCGTATGTGTTCGAGGTAATAAGCTCTTACTGGTATTGTACAACAACGCTCTTAAGTTATGACAGCTTGCTTAGCTGGGTCCGGGTAGAAGGATTCAGTCCTGATAGTTTATCTTGTGCAATATAATTGGGAGAGAAAGTTCTTGATGAGTTTTACCGCGATTTAGAGAAGTATATATTTTTCTTTGGGCATGTGAATCATGGAATGAGAAATGATGTCTCCCCGGGATAGGGTTGATGGAGAGTTCTTGATTAGTAATGTACGTGGATGTTTGTGGATATGAAGGGAGATGGAGTGCTCATATTATACTAGTGTGGTACGATATATGCGTTGTCTTGTGGAGGATTGGGATTTGTGCGTGTAAGGTTACGGTTCGGTTCATAATGGAAAGTCATTAAATTCGTAAGCAGCACGAGCAGCTGCAGGCGATTTAAGAATCGATCTTCAGATGATTAAGGGAAAAAATGGTACTACTATACTAACAAAAATGAGTTAGAAAATATAGGTATCGGGCTCGTATTTTGGTTCCGACGCCCGATATAGGTCTTAAATATGCTTTAAGCGCTTTTTGCGAGATTTGGTCGAAATCGAACGTCGTTTGACGAGTTTCAGACGTAAATAGCTAAAATGAAAATTATGAGTTTTGGGATAAATCCGGGTCGTGACATCAAGTCAAGCATATACGTTAATGGAGGTGTTTTTTTGAAGAAGATAAAAAAATTTAGAATGCTTGTGAAATAAGAGAGGACATAGGTGTTAATAGAGGGATTCTAAATTTTGTGAAGAGAAAATTGTGGGTGAGTGCAAGATATGGGGGTGTGAGAAGGGGAGAGAGAAACATGTGGGAGTGGAATATACGTTACAGTGATTGTAAGACACATATTATTATCATTAATTTCTTTAAAATGTACATAAATGATAATTGAGTATATAATATGTAATTATAGTAAAACTTGAATAGAAAAGGTAATATAGTTTCATATAGTATATATGAATGTAAAAGTCTAAAGTGACTTTTATCTAGTTATACTATATTAGAAATTTATTTATCAATATTCTCTATATTTTGTAATTTTTAATAAATATCTAAGTTTTTCTTACAAATTATGTAGATTGCTCTTAAAAATGCTCCCACCCCATTATTAGTGCCTTCAATTAAGGGATTCAATCATATCATTTCCCTTTTTTTTCCCTTTCCTCTTCTCTCTCGTTTTTTACAGAAAAATTCCTTTATGTACGCCCAGATCTCTATCTTCTCTCTTCCCACCATTGCCAGACAACACTGAAAATGAAGAAATATTCAGAAATCGTATGATAAATGTATCATAATTGTATTTAAATTGTATCAAATACATCAATACACAAAATATAATTATATCATAATTGTATATAACTTGTAGATGGTACATTAATATCCAAAATAAAGCCTGATACAATACTAATATATTAATATATAATTATCATGTATTTGTGATACAAACTATGAAATTCGTCATGATTTCACAACTGCTCATAATTCAAATACAAATTTAATACAATCTTGAAAGAACTTTTACACAAATCTGATATAATTACGATACAACTTAAAACTGACTCTAAACTTACATTGATACAATATAGTATTATAATTGTATTAGTATTGTATCATGTATTGTTTTAGGTGCAAATTGTGATACAATTGTGATAGATTCTAATTGATAATACAACTTTGATCTTCATCTTTTTCAGGTTTCAATTAAAAACATCCACCCAGAACCAACTCTAAACTTAAAGTACAATACAATATTATATTTTAATAATATTAGTATTGTATCAGAATTGTCTTAGGTATTGATGTATCAAATACAACTCAGATACAATTATGATACGTTTATCATACAATCGTAAACAATTCTGAAACTTCATCTTCCTCGAGTTTCATTATGAAATTCAACCAAAAACCAACTTTAATGTAGAGTGAAGCTTACCCAAAACTTGATTGTAGAGTAAATCTTCGAATTTCTTTTGCAATTTTGGGGGTATAACAATGGAAGAGGAGTAAGCGAGATTTTTGTGTTAGAAAGATTATGGGTATCAATTAGGATTGTTACTTTGGATAATTACAAGCAGAGGTGATGATTTTGGGGTAGGTTTCCTACGGTGAAGGGATTTTGGATTAATATTAATTTTGGGTATCTTAAATGTAGGATATTTTGTGTAACTGATACCCACTATTTAAGGTATATTTCATTTCCTCTTTTTTTTTTAATATTTGATATAAAGCTAGTAAATATAGGTATATAAAGTAATTAATAAGGAGCCTAAATAAAATTGTAAATAGGTTTTTATTATATTATAAGTAGGTAAAAATCCCAAGTCGGGCTAGCCCGTACAACTTTTACACCAAAACTTGGGCCAGGATCAACAACAGCCCATCCAATTACCCGAATAAGGTTCATGCTCTATCCCATTAAAACTGTAAAACCCAAAGCTTTCCTCTGTCGCATAAACCCTCCCTTCTGTATCCCCATACTTCATATTTTCCAGTAATTAAAAAACTCTTTCCTTTGAAACTGATATTCCAAATGATTCTTCCGATAAATCCAGCAAATAAATTATCCTTTAAACGCTGCATTAATGATGGTGATTTAGTCATTGTATACGAAAGACATGATACAATGAAAGCAGTAAAAGTGAGTGAGGATGGGGTTCTGCAGAATCGTTTTGGTGCATTTAAGCATTCAGAATGGATAGGAAAACCATTTGGATCTAAAGTTTTAAGTAACAAAGGAAGTTTTGTATACTTGTTAGCTCCAACAGCAGAATTGTGGACATTGGTTTTAAGTCACAGAACTCAGATTCTTTATATAGCTGATATTAGTTTTGTTGTTATGTATTTGGAGATTGTTCCTGGTTGTTTGGTTCTTGAATCTGGTACTGGTAGTGGATCTTTGACTACTTCACTTGCTAGGGCTGTGGCCCCCACTGGCCATGTTTATACCTTTGATTTCCATGAACAGAGAGCTGCTTCAGCTAGGTAAGGTTTTTAATACCGTGTTTATATATGTATTCTATGCTATATTTGGAACCTAATTTGTGGATTTACAGTCATTAAGTTGTCAATTGTTAGTCAGTGGCGGAGCCACGGATTTATATGAAGGAATTTTAAAAAAGATTACTAGAATGTTACACCTAGGGTTTGCATATGTGGCCAAAAGCAATATAGAATCTTCTCTTATATCAAGCGGATTCTACAGTTTATTTATAACCAAAAAAAAAAAAAAATCATTTGTCTATTTGCATAGAAAAAAAAAGTTCAACGAAGACGAATCTCCTTCCTTAACCCTAGTTCTGCTCCTGGTTCTACTGTGATCCATGCCGAGGTTTTGTTTGTTTTTAGTGCATCTAGGATCCTGTGCGGTCACTCTACGTTAGAAATATTATTTTAGAAAGGCGTTTAAGATTCGTGCTGAACACAATTCAAGCATAGGGGTGCTGCTCAAGAGGTCAAAGTGTGAATCCTTTTTTAACTGGGGCTCTTTTTACTGAGGAGAATGTTTTATAGAACTCTTAACTGAATGAGGATGGATACAGTAGCTGCAAAAGGATGGGCAATTAAAACATCATTAAGTGCATAAGGTGATAGTTGCATTGATTTGAGAGTGACTGACATTGTTGAGACTTCAGACGGTATACTATGATTTTCAAGGATGTCATCTAATATTTGAAACTGAATTTGCTTTATGTGAGCATGAAGTGATTAAATTTGTGTTGGGAGTTACCCCTTTTATACACACTGACTCTAAACAAGAAGATACTAACAAATAACGGTGTTATCAAAGGCGAAAAGCGTAAAAAGCTCTAAGGTCCATTGAGGCTTTAAGCGCAAAGCGCAAATAAAGCGTGGGCGTAATAAAAAAAGGCGTAAATATGCATGTAGTCCAAGACTAATCGTTATAAGCATGAATAACAAATATGGACAAAGAAATTGAAAAATGATTCACAATAAATTGAAATATTAATTGTTTAAGGTTGCCTTTTCATGATTACACTCGTTGACAAGGAAAAGTATGCCTTAGAGCTTTGATGCGACACTAAAGAACACACAAAGCGAGGTGAAGCGCTCAACGTGTTTTGAGCCTCGCTTTAGGGCTTAAGCGCGTTTTAAGTTCGCCTTTGACAACACTGACAAATAACAATGCTCCAGATGAAGTAAGTCCGTGTAAATAGAGCTAGTTAAACCGTAATCTGCTTTAGAACTTGGGGATAATGGGCCTGTATCTCTAACCTTCTCTACTTGAATACCAAGTTTTGTCCTCATGGCACATGGAACGAACCTGTGATCTAAATCACAAGTTTCAACCTTTGCCACATGAACTATAGGCCCTGAGGGTTATTATTGACGACTTACTTTCCCTACTAAAACTAAAGCACAACCATGAATCATGATACTAGAAGTTTTATATGGATATCATTGTGTTGAAACAAACTGTTTCCTGATTTTTGGAACCAGAATTTATGCTTTCTGAAATAAACACGTTTTTTATGCCCCAGCTTTTCAGGTCGCTTACATAATAGTAACCAAAGTGTGTGAAGTTACTATTTCAGTTCAAAAGATGATCGGTATACATAATTTTTGAAGATCAGTAACTAGTTAACTTCAAAATAAGGGTTTCAAAATAAGCAGATCTAAGACTGAATACCTGGAATGCAAGTTTAGCGCCGAGTCGAGCGAAGTAGGTAGGGACGTAATGATTAGAGCTCAGGTCATCGCTAAGAGGGACAGTTTCAGATATCTTGGGTCGGTGATTCAGGGGGACGGAGAGATTGACGGGGATGTCACTCATCGTATAGGAGCGGGATGGTCGAAGTGGAGGCTTGCATCAGGAGTCCTGTGTGACAAGAAAGTGCCACTGAAACTCAAGGGAAAATTTTATAGAGCTGTGGTTAGACCTGCCATGTTGTATGGGGCGGAGTGTTGGCCGGTGAAGAACTCTCATGTTCAGAGAATGAAGGTTGCGGAGATGAGGATGCTCAGGTGGATGTGTGGACTCACCAGGTTAGATAAGATTAAGAATGAAGTTATTCGAGAGAAGGTGGGGGTGGCCCCGGTGGATGAGAAGATGCGAGAAGCGAGGCTCAGGTGGTTCGGGCATGTGCGGAGGAGAAGTCCAGATGCCCCGATGAGAAGTTGTGAGCGACTGGCAGTGGTCGGCGTGAAAAGAGGCAGAGGGAGGTCTAAGAGGTATTGGGGAGAGTTGATTAGGCATGACATGGCTAGGATGCATATTTCCGAGGACATGGCCCTTGATAGAAAAGTCTGGAGGTCTAGTATTAGGGTTGTAGGATAGGGGCTCCTAGAATTTTTTGTACTCCTTTCCCGGGGTTGAGTGAGGCTTGTCAGGGTGACTCATAGATGATTCGTGCATTCGATTGTGTCCCCCTTATGGTAGTTATTTATGGTAGCTACTGTTTGATGTTATTGCATGTCATTTTATGTATAATTCTTATGTTTAGATAACTATTTATGCGATTTCTGCCGGAATTACTAATGCTCTTTTGTTTTTGTTTTTGTTGTTGCTTTCCCTTTCCTTCTCTAAGCCGAGGGTCGATTGGAAATAGCCTCTCTACCCTTTTGGGTAGGGGTAAGGCTTGTCTACATATTACCCTCCCCAGACCTCACCTTGTGGGACTATACTGGGTAGTTGTTGTTGTTGTTGTTGTAACTAGTTAACTTCAGCCTTTAGTTTGTTCCTAAGAGTCCCCCGCTGTGGTTTAAAGTAATTTTCCATCATCAGTAAGCTTTTTTAGCTAGTGATACCAAACCTTTATACAGAAGAACAGTATCTTTTCGAAACTTCAAATGCTGAATTGGAAGTTAACAAAAAGAAAATTCTGTAACTTGTTTGCTCTTTTAAAGTGAAGCATTACCCGATATGGGAAGACTAAGTAATTCAACATGACATAACTATGACCGACAGTTCCACATAATCATGCCCGCATAAGGAAGAGAACAATAGAACTAATGACCTGATCGTAGACCTCAATGTTATGGGGATTTGCTTTGCCACTTCCATGTCCCACCGGCGATAGCAAGAGTAACTAAAGACGATTTTAGGGGCCAAGATGACCAGAAAATCAACCATTTCCATAGGACGCTAGAATTGTATCTATACGCATACAATTGAATTTAGTCTGACGTGTTATTATTCAACAGTATTTTAGAACGTTAAACTAATCATGATCAAATATACAAAGTATGAGAAAGCTTAAAGAATCTGTATCAAAGTCTCACTTGCTCAAAGTTTTTGACAGTAGCCACAAAAAGATATCCCTTGCTCCTCGTATCATCTCATTGAAAATGTTTCTTGAGGGAAGGTTTACATTTCATCTGCACATTCTTTTAAGCAACTATCTATCACAGTTGATGATTTGTTTGAACTTTAGTAGGTGATCCCAGGAAAAGAAAGTGAAATATCTAGCATCATTTATGCGATAGCTGAGCCATATTGAACAAGTAATTAGGACTGTATTCTCTCTCCCTCTCTCCTTTTTTAAAAAAAAAAAAATCTTTGGAGCACACATGAACCTCCCAAAGAAAGGTAGTTTTATAGTAGGCTTAGATTTGTCCAAGATTTGCATAATTTCTTTCTAAAAGAGGGAGAAAGAGAGAGGATCCCATTATAATGTTGTACTGATCTTGTTTCATTTTATGCTTGGTGTTTAAAACTTCCACCTGTAGGGAGGACTTTGAAAGGACAGGGTTGAGCAATCTGGTCACAGTAGGAGTAAGAGATATACAGGGCGAAGGGTTCCCTGATGAGTTTTGTGGGCGGGCAGATTCAGTATTCCTCGACCTTCCTCAACCTTGGCTTGTCATTCCTTCTGCTGGAAAAATGTTGAAACCAGATGGGGTATTGTGCTCCTTTTCTCCATGCATTGAGCAAGTACAACGCTCTTGTGAAGCACTCAAATCACATTTTACCGGTAAGTTATTTTTCCTGGAGACTTTATCTCATCCAGTCAAGAAAACTGCTATATAGAAAGTACAGACTCTCATGTGGCAAGTGTTTTTGCTTTGTGTAGATGTAAGAACATTTGAAGTGCTTCTACGCACCTATGATGTTAGACAAAGAATAGTAGAGAGCTGCCCAGTTAATGAAGGAGGTTCTAATGAGCGTCCTCCACGAAAGAGGAGGCAGGGTTGTGCTGAAGGAAACAATGGGATTGAATGCACTTCTTCTCCTACTGTGATGATTAGGCCTTCTGGTGAAGCAAGAGGTCATACTGGCTATTTGACATTTGCCAGACTCAAATGTTTTGTGTAATATGCTTCATCAAAGATCCAATATTTGTGGGTGGAGCACACTTTTCATGCTTATGTTGTGCTTATTTCTTGGTGATTCGACAAGTAGAATTCTTGCAGTTAACAGTTAGTAAGGAGCATACTAACCAAAAGAGAGTTTTGCTTGAGATTTGACAAAAAGAAAAAAAAAGTGCTTCTACTCGAATTTCATAGTGTGTTATAATTTTGCTTTTTGCATTGTTTCTTCTGATTACATTTTTTAAGTGCCTGGAGGTACCCTCCATGTTTTCTTCTTCTTTTGGTTTTTACATAATTTTGTAATTCTGGTTTCCTTTGTCGTTAAGAAGCAGTTCTAGACTAGTGGTGGCAAAATGGATAAAAATAACAGTTATCCATCCATATTATTTACCAAAAAATGGATAATAAACTTTTTAAAAACATATTAAATATGGATAAAAATCATATTATCCACTTAGAAACAAGGGCGGCTCAACAATGTTGGTGGCCTAAAGACAAATCTTCATGAGGGGTCTTATTTTTTTTAAAAGTTCTTATATATTTTCTTTAAATCTATTTTCCTTGCTTTTTGAGACACAAAGTTATTAATATTTTATTTATAATCGAGTTATTCTAATAATATTTTTTCGTTTGATGATATAGCTAATTCATTTTAATATCTTTCAAGGCATTGTTGATCCCAAGTAAGATTGTATTACATTAAAATTTAATAAACTTCTTCTCGCAAATGCAACTGTTATAGGAACATTTTCGATAAGGAATACAGATACTTAAAAAAGAATCAAGTACTACTTTTTCAAGCCTTATTAGCTTATTGAGTATATCGATTAGGGTATTATCTCTACTTATAATATTTCCTTTAATGCTTTTAATTCGAAAAATAAGTCTAAATTATCCATCAGAGTGACTTTTCTCAGATTCTTATCACTTAATGATTTCAAAAAATTTCAGTAAATAAAAATTATTAATACTTAGATCATTTTTTTTCTATTAAAAAAATTATAATTTTTTACTTCAAAATATTCAATTTTTTTTAAAAAGATTTTAATTCTTAAAAAGTACTAGTTGGAAAAAATGGGGTCCCAAATCAAGTAAGTCGGTTTTTCAAAAATTAAAAACCAAACCAAACAAATTAAGTCGTTTGTTTTTTCGATTCGCTTTATGCCAGATTTTGTAGGTTTTTCGATTTTTTTTTAATTATTTGTCGGTTTTTTCTTAAACTAGTCTTAAAGTACGCGCTTTGCGCGTGTAACTAACTCTCAATACTATGTTATAATTAATATTGCTCTAATTTATTATTTATTTCATATTTATTGCTCTTCTTATGAAAATAAATTTATGTACGGTAAAAGTTTGTAATTACCGTAAAAGTAAAAGTTTGTACGGTAAAAATTTATTGCTCTGCATATGTACGGTAAAAGTTTGTAAAAGAAATGAATTTGATTCTTTAACAAATTAGTTAATTTAAAGAGTTTTGTTAAATCAGTTGAAACATTAATTACTTTTTCTCAAAATTAGAGGAAATAATTTTTCTTGATTAAAATTCTTAATATGTAGCTCATTCCAGGCTTTTAACATTTAACTATAATAATATTTATATAAAATAAAACTTATATGTTCAAAGGATAAAAAAAGTGATCTGACAATTCACTTTATTAATTCACTTTAAAGAGGAAATAAAAAAGTGATCTAACAACTCACTTATATGTCAAATTTATTTTTAACGGATAAAAGATTGACCAACATGTCATTGTAATAAATTATAAATTTTAATTATTTTTAACTACTGTATTAGAGTGTAAAATTTAAAATCCTTGATATATTTAAGAAAAGTACTCTGTAATAATTAGGATTCATATTGGATGTCTACAAAGATTTATATTATTTTATTAAAATTAATAAATTATAATAAAATATATAAATTTGATCTCATCCATACCAATCTATTTTTAGACTTGGGCTTTGAATAATTTTAATTTGGGGCTTTAACTTCATGAGTTAGGCATTCTTTATAATAATGACATGTTTAATGGTTAAACTACGAAGTAAAAAAGTAGACACTTCTTTCGTGTGTCTCATTTCTATTTCAAATAAAATTTGGTGCCTTCAAATATTAGAAAATACAATTTCATAATAAAATTTAGACAACTGAAACGAGATTATTTTGCTAGTAAACTTTGTGAATTTGTTCATTAGTGCAATTTCAATACTATAAATTCAAAGTTGTAGTCATCCATCATTATTTACCAATAATATAATTTTTGATATTGAGTAATTATCGTTTTGGTTAGAAGTTTTTGGTTAAAATATAGATTTCATATCACTAATGAATTCATAGTCTTACTACCAATTAAAAGTCTCTTGATTATTAATAAATAAGAATCATTTCTCTTATATTCATCATATATTGACTTATTTTAACTCTTATTTCTCGTCTAGTTTCACTTTTAAAATAATCATTAGTATTGGATCTAAAAATAAAAAGAAGAATAAATAGTAGTACAAAAAATAGTAATAGTACTTCAATTTTTATGGTTCATAATAAAATAACGATTTTATTCAATGTGAACTCTAACTTAAAGGGGTAATAGCACATGTATCCCATATATACACAAATTTTAAAAATTATGTAAATATTATTAAATTATATATTTGAGCTATAAATAATTTAAAAAAAACATAAATTCATAATAAGACAGATATTAGGTGCCTTATTGTGATTTCATGCATTGCCTCCAATTACTAAAGTTATCCAATTCTCTTTTTTTATTGGATAAATTAGAAAAATATACTTGATATAAAGAATTAATGATAAAATTATGACAATAATTTATATCATTGTCTCTAAAATTATATTATGAATTGACATGAAATTGTTATGTGTTATTTCGCAGTCATCTCTATAAGATTTTCTTTTTAAAAAGAAAGAAATTAATTCAGTAATCATAACATCATCAAAAGGAAAAGAATTCTTATATAAGTTAGTAATTATGATAATAGTTTTTTTGTCCACTTTTATATACGACAAGACTCCACAGGCTTGTTTTAATGGAATAATTTCATATAAATTCAAAAAAAAAAAAATGTTAGTAATCAGAAATCTTATCATCTTCAAAAGAAAAAAAAATCTTCATAATTCAATCATGTAGCAATAGTTTAGAATCCTGGCACTTCTATCTCATCGAAGAAAGCTTCAAAAACAGAGTCTAGGTACTATTTTACCTAAAAAAGAAAGGAAAAGATTTTTTACATAATTGAAATAAGGAAAGATTTAATAACTAATATTTTAGTTGGTTTTAAATTAGTGTCCTAAATATTAAAACAAAATAATTAAATTCAGTTTTATCCAATGTTAAATTTATTTTTAGAGGGCAAAAAAGGTGAATGACATTTCGCTAAGTACCTTCGTGCTTTTAATATAATATAGATATAAGATAGGAATTTTTACACCCTATAGAAAACCTTAATATTTATCAATAATAAATATCATTTTAAAATATTATATTCTATAAATACCTTTTATCCTTTATAGCAAAAAAATCTAAATATAGTTACATCCTACAATTAAGGCACCATATATGCTAATTATTATTTTTCTCTCTCCTTTTTTGTATTTTCTCTCACATAATTACCGCGTATCTGCAAACCCCAATACAATCTCTCTCTGTTTGCATACAACCAGACTCTCTTCTCCCACAAACCCTAGTTTCTTACCCAAATTCTCAATTTTTCATTCAAGGACCGATTTTGCCTTGGAACAGATGGTGGATGACTTTGATAGAGTCAAGTAAACGAATAAACTAATCTTTATCAACATGGTTCTATCAATCTCCATTCTTGCTTCTTTACAGAATGGTCCGTATGAATTGCAAAGAGAGTAAAATTTATCACAGAAAAAATTGAGAAACTAGAAGGAAAGATTGCCATAAGAAACGCTGAAGACTAATTTTCATAGAAGAAAATATAGGAAGAAAATCGGGTAGTAATTCCAAATTTTATTGGCATGCCAACTTCAGCCTTGGAATATTCAGGCTTTAGCAAGCCCAACTTCAAACACCACATCCCAAATTTTTAAATGGCTATTGACACCTTGGAGAAGAAGACTGACGGAGGGCAGGGGAGGGTCGTTTTTGCTTGCCATTGGGCTGTTTCTCTCTCAAGATCGTCCAAATCGCCTATTTGTATTCAGCTGTATTCAAATGTATTCTTAAGCTGTATTCACTTAGTTAATTGTATTTTGTTGCATTCAAGAGTTTATTTAGCTGTATTCAGTTGTATTTTTTTTTGTATTCAAGTCTTTTATTCAGATGAATTAATGTGTATTTTGTTGTATTCAACTGTATTTCTCTTTATTCAGCTATAATCTTTATTATGTATCTTTCAAATACAGATTAATGATGGATCGTTTTAGTTCGTTGAGTTAAATTAGGAGAATATCATGTGAATTTAATTCCTTCCGTTTTTAGCGCAGATACGTTATTATATTTAATGTTAATATCGCTTGAATACAACTAAATACATGTCAAACTTAGCTGGAATTCTAAATTTTACGCCTATATTTTTGGTTGTATTAATGAATATAACAACTTAAATACATGAAATACATTGTATAAAAACATAAAAGGTATATATAATATATAATATAACAAATGGTATCTATAAATGGCTAATTATACAAAAAAGATGGTCCTTTATGAAAAATTCTCTTTAAGATATACACTAACAAACACATATTTCGGAGACCATATTTTAAACATAATACTATCAATCAATTGACCTTTGAGAAATCGATTATTTACCAAGATATATCGATGATAATTGAATCAAATAGTGACAAAAAATTTAAGTACTCAATTACACATATATTATTTTTAGCACGAAATAGATTATTATACTTAACATAAGAAAACTACAATATATAAAATAAATTTAAAATAGTCATTCCTATAGTTTTATTTTATTTTATTAAAACCAAAACCAAATTAAATTTGATCGGTTTTTAAAATTCAAAACCATAATCAAACTAAATCAAAAAGTATCGATTTTTTTGGTCGGTTTAGTTTATGTCGATTTGATTCAATTTTTTGGATTTTTATGAACATCCATATCTAAAAGTATGATATAAAGTGTTGAAAGCGATTATAACTATCTCTGGGTGTAAATCGCCGGGCAAAAGAGGGTAGACAAACTTTGTGGAAGTCACAGCAAGTCAGGTCACATTAGATTGTGACCACAAACCTCTGATCACTATACTTCAACATTTCAGAAATACCACATACTACGGCTAATCACATTAACTCAACCTTTATCTGGATAATAGTGATGGGAGTAATAATAATTGTTCATCTGGTCCCACTGAAGCTACATGTCATTAATTTTAACCAGCCGACATAAGCAAGATATATGTAAACGACGTCGTATCTGCTATGAAGAATGTCAACCATCAGTGTTGTGCTGTTAAGAATTTCATCTTCCATTAAGCTCCCCTAGCGAAATACGTTAAATACTTAGAGGTCGTTTGGTAGCTGTATCGGCCAACATCTGACCACAGGACCACGACAGCAGCGACCCAACCTAATCATCTCACGAAAATAGTCAACACACTCGATTCTGACTCGTCATTATTTTTTATACAAGCAACGAGACCACGACCCTTCCACTATGAAGGAATGCCTCCTCGATCTAGCTACGACGAATCATGATAAACACATGGAGTTTTCGACTATAAATACAAGGAAAAAGAGTTGAAAGGGGGGGATGAGCCTTCTTCTCCGCTACGCTAACAACCCGAAAAAGGGATTGCAGAACTCTATGAATGGAACCTTGAACCTACGGGGGAGGCGTTTTTTCTTCAGCCCACCCACTAAGAGAGCAATATGATTGTAATCCCCTGAACCTCTTCAAGGAGATGGAGGGATACATTTCTATGATCAATAAAGCTCTTGAAATATGATTTTTGTCCAATATTTATGCGTTTTATTCACATCTTGTGATCCAATATTAATTATGTTTGGCTATGATTTACCCTTGATCTCTTTTGATTGATTTGCTCGAAAAGTATTCAATACATCTTGCGTCAAACAATTTGGTGCCATCTCTGGGGATTTCCTAGTGAAGATACACAGTTTCTCTCTGGATCGAAGCCAAAAAACACCAAAAAAAAAAAAACAAACCAACTCAAACCAGGGTGAATGGCAACACATCGAGCAAGGAAGAATTGAATGCGTCAATGGAAGCCAAAATCCTTTGCCTCACCAATCTCGAGCAGCCCGAATAAGGAGAACCCCCTAATCGTAGGGCACAAATGTGGAGTATTCCCCGCCTCACCCATCGTATTGTATCGGGCCGAAAGCCGGTGCAGAGATATCTCGAATTAGGGATCAAAAATCACCTCAAAACAACCTGAAAGCCACGGTCAAACGAACAATCATAACAAGTACAACACAATACCGCATGCCAAAGTTGACTAAGGCTAAGTGTCTTCTCCATCAAATTCGACAGTTCGACCCCTCTCGAACTGGGACTAAGGCTAAGCGCCTTCGCCATCTAAGTCGAGAGTTCGACCCCGCTCGAACTGGGTCAAAGGCTAAGTGCCTTCGCCATCAAAGTTGACAGTTCGAACTCGCTAGAACCAAGTCAAAGGCTAAGTGTCTTCGCCATCAAAGTCGATAGTTCGATCTCGCTCGAACTAATTCAAAGGCTAAGTGCCTTCGCAATCAAAGTCGAGAGTTCGACCTCGCTCGAGCCAAGTCAAAGGCTAAGTGCCTTCGCAATCAAAGTTGACAATTCGACCTTGCTCGAACCAAGTCATAGGCTAAGTGCCTTCTCCACCAAAGTCGACAATTCAACCTCGTTCGAATTGGGACTAAGGCTAAGCGCCTTTGCCATTGAAGTCGAGAGTTCGACATCGCTCGAACCAAGTCAAAGGCTAAGTGCCTTCTCCACCAAAGTCGACAGTTCGACCTCGCTCGAATGGGTCAAAGGCTAAGTGCCTTCACCATCAAAGTCGACAGTTCGACCCCGCTCGAACTGGGTCAAAGGCTAAGTGCCTTCGCCATCAAAGTTGACAGTTCAACCTCGCTCGAACCAAGTCAAAGGCTAAGTGCCTTCGCCATCAAAGTCGATATTTCGACCTCGCTCGAACCAAGTCAA
Source organism: Nicotiana noctiflora (assembly GCA_032618575.1). Lineage (NCBI taxonomy): Eukaryota > Viridiplantae > Streptophyta > Magnoliopsida > Solanales > Solanaceae > Nicotiana > Nicotiana noctiflora. Next base: position 34,849 of record JASVEL010011346.1, on the reverse strand, counting down.
AGGCTAAGTGCCTTCGCCATCAAAGTCGACAGTTCGACCTCGCTCGAGCCAAGTCAAAGGCTAGATGCCTTCTCCATCAAAGTCGACAGTTCGACCTCGTTTGAACTGGGATTAACACTAAGTGCCTTCGCCATTGAAGTCGAGAGTTCGACCTCACTCGAACCAAGTCAAAGGCTAAGTGCCTTCTCCACCAAAGTCGACAGTTCGACCTCGCTCGAACTGGGTCAAAGGCTAAGCGCCTTTGCCATCAAAGTCGACAGTTCGACCTCGATCGAACTGGGACTAAGGCTAAGTGCCTTCGCCATCAAAGTTGACAGTTCGACCTCACTCGAACCAAGTCAAAGGCAAAGTGCCTTTGCCATCAAAGTCCACACTTCGACCTCGCTCGAACCAAGTCAAAGTCTAAGTGCCTTCGCCATCGAAGTTGACCATTTGACCTTGCTCGAACCAAGTCAAAGGCTAAGTGCCTTCTCCATCAAAGTCGATTCGACCTCGCTCAAACCAAGTAAAAGGCTAAGTGCCTTCGCCATCAAAGTCGACAGTTCGACCTCGCTCGAGCCAAGTCAAAGGCTAAATGACTTCTCTCCATCAAAGTCGACAGTTCGACCTCGTTTGAACTGGAATTAACACTAAGTGCCTTCGCCATCGAAGTCGAGAGTTCGACCTCGCTCGAACCAAGTCAAAGGCTAAGTGCCTTCTACACCAAAGTCGACAGTTTGACCTCGCTCGAACTGGGTCAAAGGCTAAGCGCCTTCGCCATCAAAGTCGACAGTTCGACCTCGATCGAACTGGGACTAAGGCTAAGTGCCTTCGCCATCAAAGTCGACAGTTCGACCTCACTCGAACCAAGTCAAAGGCTAAGTGCCTTTGCCATCAAAGTCCACACTTCGACCTCGCTCGAACCAAGTCAAAGTCTAAGTGCCTTCGCCATCGAAGTTGACTATTTGACCTTGCTCGAACCAAGTCAAAGGCTAAGTGCCTTCTCCATCAAAGTCGATTCGACCTCGCTCGAACCAAGTCAAAGGCTAAGTGCCTTCTCCATCAAAGTCGATAGTTTGACCTCGCTCTAACTAGCACTAAGGATAAGCACCTTTGCTATCGAAGTCGAGAGTTCGACCTCGCTCGAACCAAGTCAAAGGCTAAGTGCCTTTTCCATCAAAGTTGACAGTTCGACCTCGCTTGAACCAAGTCAAAGGCTAAGTGTCTTTTCCATCAAAATTTGATAGTTTGACCTCGCTCGAACGAAGTCAAAGGCTAAGTGCCTTCTCCATTAAAGTCGATTGTTCGACCTCGCTCGAACCAAGTCAAAGGCTAAGCGCCTTTGCCATCAAAGTCGACAGTTGGACCTCGCTCGAACTGGGACTAAAGCTAAGTGCCTTGTCCATCAAAGTTGACAGTTCGACCTCGCTCAAACCAAGTCAAAGGCTAAGCGCCTTAGCCATCAAAGTCGATAGTTTGACCTCTCTCGAACCAAGTCAAAGGCTAAGTGCCTTCGTCTTCAGTTCGACATTCGACACGCTCATAAATAAACAGAACCAAAATGCAAGGCAAGTGGTGAAAGATAGTTCTTTATGTACTGTCAGAAATGCGGGCTATTGCCGCTTACAGCTAGTCCAGAACAATAATAAAAAAAATGAAAAAAGCGATAACAAAGAACAAAAACGTGCCGACGGGCGTACGAAATAAAAAAAAGGAAAACAAACACATCAAACAACAACGAAGCACTGTCATTCCCTCACTCGGTACCATCACCACCGTTGTTGTATCCATCCCCAAAAGGCCTATCTTCGCCACTGCTCGCATCAGCATTAACTTCGGGTGTTGCCACATATAACCACAATTGGAACAAGCTTCACGAGCCATCTGGCGTGCCTCCTCGAAAGTCGCTTCAATCCTACTTCCCATAAGTTTTTAAAGATGTCACGAGAGCTTCAACATAGACCTAGAGTTCATGAGCCTGATGGGGAACAACAACATGTAACTGTCCAGCTCGGTCCCTCAACTACTGATTCTCCTCCTCCAAGGTTGCCACCCGATCCGACAGAACTTGGCCTCCTGATCGAAGACATTAATCCGCTTCTCGAGCCTCTCCTCCCTAAGAGCCACAATGGTCCTCTCTGATTCTCGCTCAGAATCGCGCACGCGAATTGCCTCCTCCAATGTCGTTGCCTTCGTGAAAGAATCCCTCTCCATGCGCTTTAAATCTGCAACCTCACCCTCCAGCGCAACTAGTTTACCACTCCATTCGGCGGTCATATTTTCTGCTCTGGTCCGACTCTACTCCATCTCCGACTACATCTCTCTCAACCTGCACTGCATGTGCTCGCATTCTGCAGCAACCCCCTTTCCGATCTCCAGCTCCTCGTTCTTTAAGCGGATTTGCTCTTCAAGGTCGCTTTTGCTGTTGAGCGCCTGCATCAGCTCTTGGTCCCTCTTCTCCACCTCCCCACCTAAAGTCCGGTTACGAGGATCGGACATCAAACGTTCGTGAAACTCACAACACTTGTCGTGATAGTGGTGATATTTCCCAGCATCTGCAGGAAGATCCTCAAGCGGATGTTAGCCCTGCGAAGGCTCTCCACCTCCAGCAAATAAGTCTGCAAAGCAAAAGAGCAGTTAATCTAAATCTCATGCTAAGACGGGAAAGAAACGAACTAAAGTCAAGAAAACGTACTCGTAGGCCCATCACAGCCACTTCGTTCATCACTTTGATGTCTGAAACACTCCTCATGGATTCGTTCTCGGCCTCCAAACACAGTAAATCAAATTGTGACACCAAGCTACTGCCTTGGGTCAACAGGTTCAAACCGAAAAAAATCTTGATATAACGGACCGACCCCACTATACTAACTACCGAGGGGCTAACTCCATGCTCAAACATTTGGATATCATCAGGGTCCAAGTCAGATTCAGACTGATATCTGTCAACTACCACGTTTTTTACCCTATTCACTATCGATAGAATGGCATAAGCTGCCTAGGGCGACGAGGGCACACTCAAGGTTATGACGGTGGCATCACGGACTCAATTCTCGGCCTCAACTGCGAGAACTTCTACTGGGTCAATATAACAGTGTAAGTTTCTTGGCTTGAACCGGCGGGGGAAGCTCCAACCAATTGCTTTCCCTCGACGGCAGACGCTGCAACAAAGCTTCCTTCTGGATCCGCCAAGGGAGAATCCAAATTAATCACTATTGGAGGAACTTCCACGAATGCTACCCTCTATCTCTTCAACGGCCCTTCTTCCTCACCGGTTGACGGCGAGTCAGTCCGATGATGGAAGACCCTAGATGGCTCATCGTCCTGAGACGCATTTCGTGTCGGAGAGATTGCAACCGATGAGTCTACCGATGCTGCCCTCGATGAAGGACGAAGTGCAGGCGCTGCATTAAGTCGAGCGGATACAGCCAGTCGACGGAAAGCTAATTGGTAAGCTTTGACTCGACAAACTCTCCCTGGCCACGAAAAACAAACATTCTGTAAATGCCTAATTTTTGCCCCATCTTTTTCTTTTACATATATTTATATATATATGTATGTGTGTGTGTTTGTGTGTGTGTATGTGTGTGTGTGTGTTTTTTTCTTATTTTTGTATGTATAAGTTTTTAAGAGTTGATTAATGGTTGATAAATGGGGTAGGGATTGGACTAGTGTATTTTAATTACATTTGAGCCTAAATTAGAAGCCCAACATGCCTAGATCCGGTCCAAATGAGGGCTTCCAAGAGGGGGGGTCAAAACGACGTAGTTTTGGATCAAAACTACGTAGTTTTACCCCTCCATTCCATCTTCATCTAATGGATCTCATTCACTTTTGGCCTAGGTATTTAAAGCCTCCAAAATCTGAAAATTTTCCCCATTCACTCATAATTCTTTGTCTTCTTCTCTCTTGTCACTCTCTCCCCCTCTCTACCACGCCGTCCCACCGTCGCCTGTCATAAATTGCCCACCAGCAACGGCCGACCTCCAATCGGCCCCAAAATTTCACCATGTAATCTCCACCACCTCCTCTTTCCATATCTCCAAACCAAATCCTTCAAAACACTCTTAAACTTTTTGAATCTTAGATCTAAGAAACTTCCCCGTTACTTTTTTGCCCAAGTTCTTGAATTTTCGGCCACTACCACCCTACAATATATACATCAACGGATAGGTAACAGACTAAACACATGCCTCAGAGTGACCTCCCTACCGGCCAGCTCTGCATATTTGATGAACATAAGGAATAGCTTGTATAAATAAGGGGAGAGTTGGGCAGAGCATACCTCGTAGTAGCGGTAGAAGTCGACCACTAACATGGGGAGTGGGAGCATGTATCCCACGAGGAAGGGATAAGCATAGAACGAACAAAACCCACGATGGTCAATCTGGACCCTGTCTTACCTCTTCGCATGCATGATCTCAACGTAACTAGGGATGCCCCACCACTCCCTTAGGTCTGCTATCCCAAATTCCCCTATTAGAGGAGAAATATTCACTTGCTCTACGCCACCATCATCTTTGAAGTCTACTACTGCCTTCCCCAGATGGGACAAAATTTCTTCCACTAAAGGAACTTCTTCGCATTCCATCAGCTCTAAGTCTCGAGCAACCGGAGAGGGATCTTCAACTGCCAGAGAGATAGCCGGAAGATTCGTAAGAAAAGTTTCCTGCCATTCTAGAATACACCAAAAAATGAGTAAGGAGGAGCTTTGAGGGAAAGGTAAGGGAATCAAAATTCACTGAGTATGAGGAAGTAAAGAGGATCTCCAGACGATAGAGAGGGACATAGTCCGAAAATACACTCGAAGATGAACGATAATTGGAAAAGAAATGGTAAATCCCTCTAATTTATAGAAGGCAGATTCTTTATAGCACGAAAACCAACGGTCGCCACTAAAACTGATCAGGCACGCAAAAGGTTCAATTTCCCAAAACATGCATCATAATGATTAGATGTGTAAAGCGACACTTTTTTACCAATCGTCTCCCCAATTTCGAAATTTTCATAATAGCGCATGTGTATTAGAAGGGTGTTCTGAGGTAGCTTCAAAGCTCGTAACGTGATTAAAAGAACAAAATGCAGATCTGACCTTCCCCGATCGCGCCATGTACATGGTCTGTCCATTAAGGTCGTTAGGACACAACCTCGGCAAACGGAATGACTAACTGTATCGGCCAAAATATGACCACGACAGCAACGACCCGTCCTAATCATCTCACGAAAATAGTCGACAAACTCGACTCCGACTCATCATTATTTCTTATACATGCAACGAGACCATGACCCTTCCACGACGAAGAAACGCCTCCTTGACCTAGCTACGACGAATCATGATAGGCACATAGAGTTTTTGACTATAAATACAGGGAAAAAGAACTGAAGGGGGGGGGGGATGAGCCTTCTTCTCTACTACTCTAACAACCCAAAAAAGGGATTGCAGAACTCTATGAATGAAACCTTGAACCTATGGGGAGGCATTTTTTCTTCACTCCACTCACTAGAAGAGCAATATGATTGTAATTAATTGAACCTATTCAAGGAGAGGTGATGATAGGCTATAATTATGTATTTTAGTCGCTTATTACACTCGAGTTTACTGCAATTTAATTGAGTTTGAGTTTTAATCGCTAGTGTTTTATACTAATTATGTGTTTTATGCCCTGTAGGTGTAATTCCGATCTATATAGATGTTATGGAATGAACTTATGTGATTTGAAGCTTTGAAGTCTGAGTAAAAGCTCAAAGAATTAAGCCGGGATCGTGTTCGGGGGTCAAATTTGATAGTTGAGAACAAACGAAGACTCGATGAGGCATATTGCGCTCTGTCTAGTAAATTGAACATAACGTTTCGCTCAGAACTCAGTTTTGGCTCCATAATATATGGTTGGCATGCTAACTCAAAGGCTACAATTTTCATATTTTGTATTTTTCCAAATTCTAAATGGAACACGGTAAAATACCACAGTTTCGCCGCGACCGCGACAGAATCACGGTAGAAGATGGTCGCGGACAATTGAAGAATCAGAGGGCATGTTTGGCAAGACCCTTGGAGGCAAGAACACATTGGAAGAAAGGCGGAGAATTCTTCTACGAGTTTTTCCTTCCCCTTCCTATTTTTCATTGTTGGTTATGACTTTTAGTATTGTAGTTTTACATACTATTATGAATAGCTAATTTGTTAGCTAGAGTTTTGATAGAACCTTTTGTAGGATAAATTCTTGTTATGTTTTTATATGATTGAGCCATAGCTTTTCTCTATTTGTTCAACTATGTTTATATTCTGGTTGATTTAAGAGCTCTCAATTAGCCGTGCATATTTAGTATGCATAACTCGGGAGAGAGTGCATATTTAGGTAATTGTTGAACAACACCACTCCCAAAGTATATGAGGGATCAATAACCGAGGGTTTAAAGGCGAGATTAGGGATAACGAAGACTTGGGTGCAATCTGAAGTGAGCTATATTAAAAGTCAGCTAGCGTATCTCGGGAGAGTGTGTCTAGTAAATCGTCGTAATTACTCGGGAGAGATTTACGGTAATAAGAGTGCTCATGGTTGGTAGAGAATATTTAGGCAAAATTATGGAAGACATAGCGGGAAGGATTCCGACAATTGGGGAAATCATAACTCTAGACCTCATTAATCTTGTCTCTAACCCTTAGTATATTTAGTTATTAATTTAGTAGTTTATTTTGTTAGTTAATTAGTTAAACACAAGAATCTTAATATCTATAAGTTACGAACTGTTCAAACTTGTCTTCTTGGTGATAGTGAACAACTGTAGCTAAACCTTAGTTCTCTGTGGGATTCGACTCCCAACTTGTAAACCGGATTACATTTGCAGCGACCACATTGTCCTTTTATAAGGCATAGTTGGGCGTGATCAAGAGGCAGTGATGAATTTCTATGATCAATAAAGCTCTTGAAATATGATTTCTATCCAATATTTCTGCGTTTTATTCGCATCTTCTGATCTAGTATTAATTATGTTTGGCTATGATTTATCATTGATCTCTTTCAATTAATTTGCTCGAAAAGTATTCAATAACTTAGGATAAAAGTTTTTTTTATGTATTGATGGCACATAATTTATACAATGCTTGGTAGCTATTATTTATTTTGTACAAAATTCAGTATAACTAATACTATGTTTGTAGTAGTCATTTTACCATTCTACATAAATAATATACGTATAAGTTATGACTCAATCTGTATATTATTTTATGTTGAGTAGAAGATGGAATAACTAATACATATATTAGTAATATATGAATAAAATATTAAAATAATAAATTTACCCCTATCACTTTACAACATAAAGACTTCCTTGATACATTGATCTGTATCAAATCCTTTAGAGAGCAAGCATGGAGATATTGGTGCCTCACTACTAGGCTTTTCCTCTTCTCGATCCATTAGAGACAAAATCATTAAATAAGTATTTTATTGTAAAATTTATATAATGTACATCAATTTCTAATACAACAAATCAAATATTCAAAAAAATAAAATAATTCCTATATAATTAATTTATCTGTATAACTAATATCTGCATAACTAATTCATACATTACTTATTCATGCATAATTATACCTGCATAACTAATATTTGCATAATTCTAACCATCAACCAAACAACACCTTATAGTTTTTGGTATTTACACCATGCCTATCAATTAAATTGTAGCAGTTAAAAATTAAAGTGAAAATATATACTTCATTCGTCCCAATTTATGTGACACTATTTTATTAGACATAAAGTTTACCTGCTAGACATTGTCTATATCTAGGAAGCTTTTCACACCTGGGGTAGTGGTCTTCAGGTCATTTTCCTAGAATTGCGAGCTCGTTAAGTTCATCAATTAAGTTAGAAATGTCAATTGTCCTAAAATATAAAAAATGTTGATTGCCAAATGAACTAGGATAAGCTAAAACCTACGGTTTAACGTATGCCATACACTGACACTATTGAAAAACAATTAAATCTATCTGGAAGAAAATCGCCTGCCAAAAAAGGAAAAATATACTTTATACAAATCGGGATTCACAATAGTGACAAAACTACAATGTCTGTTACGGCCTAATAGGTTTAGCTAAACTCAATAGCTTTCATTCAAATTATATATTTATTTAATTTTTTATTTAAAATATATAAATTATTAATTTAATAATTTAAAATAATTAAAATTCCCAACACATAAATTTAAATTGTGAAAAAGCAAATCAGGTCACATTAGATTGTGACCACGAAAACATAGATCACAAAACTTGCATTCATTCTCTCCAAAACCACCGCACACCATCAGTACCAACTGTCCCTTCACTTGTCCTGACATTGATACTAGATATAAGGAGTGTATAAAGGAAATTGACAAATCTTACTGATAATCTGAGTTAAAAATTAAAAAAAAAAATTACTTATGATTTGGTGTTAGGAAAAAAAAAATCGATTATAACTGATTTGATATTGGTTTAAATTAAACAAATAAAACCGAAACCAAATCAACCCGATATTATATGTATACAAGTTTTAAAAATATTTTATGTATAAAAATGATAATTTTAATGTAATTTATAAATATTATTTAAACTTTTTTCATAGTACTCTCTTTTAGTGTATTACTTCAAACTTGGACATAGAACTTTTGACGATCAAATATGTTTTATAGCCCATAAAATTAGTAACTAAAATAAAGCGCAAATCAAAATCAAATCGATACTAATGCTAACAAAAATTTAATTCAATACTAGGAATGACAATAGTATTAGATATTTATTTTTTATTTTTGCATTAGTTTAGACAGTGAAAATGCATATCTTACTTTTAATATTATTTAGTCATGTAACTAACATTTAGTACTTATTTTAGCATGACTTAGTACTTTTAGATTATGTTTTGTTATGTCTTATTAATTAGTAATATTTATTTTATACGATTTGTTGAGTATTTTAGTATAATCATGACTCATCTTATATTATTTTATTTTATTTTAGTGGGTAACACTTATTAGTTTCACCCTACTAGGGCCTAAAAAATTAAAGCACAAATTATATATATTTATGCTATGAGATTTTGTCGGAAAAAACTCGAAAACCCCAAACCGAAAAATTCGAGAAAAGTTGAGATTGAAAAATTCGACATTGGTTTGGTTTAATGTAAAATTTAAAAATTCGAGACAATTGATTTGGTTTGAAAATTGAAAAATTCAAGACAATTAGTTTGGTCCGGTAATTGACAGGATTAAAAGCTCATCCAAACACCCTCTACATCATTATGAAATGGTTCCAAAAAAAAAAAAAAAGCATCTTGGTGCAGTCTACAGTGATTACATAACAATAACTTTACCTGCGTCAAATGCTATTTGTTCAAAAAAGAAATAGTGATAAATACTCCATATGGTCCCGCCAAATTACGCGCCGCGGCCATTTAATTTCAGCGGCCTACATATATAACCCAACGGCGTCGTTCGTCTTTGCCATGCCAAAGAATGAATGTCAACCATTAATGTTGTTAAGGAACTTCACCTATCACCAAGTTCCTAAAAAGCTTGGCTTGAAATCACAAATTCTGAGAAAATGGAAATCTCTACATTTTACATGTCTCCTTCTACACCATTTCTAAAGCCTCAGAAACCTCCAAATCAAATCTTTACCTGTAAATTGAATGAGCATTTTCAGCATTTTGCTTTTCACAGGCCAATTAATTGCTCAATTCACAAAACTAGTACTCTCATTTCTTCGCCTTCGTTTTCAAGCTTCAGTAAAAACACGTATCGATTGGCTCTGCTCAAAGTTAGGGCTGTGACAGAAAATGCTGAAGGATCTGAGGGAGCAAAGCCTCGTGAATTGGCCCAAACTCTGCAACTGGGCGCTATGTTTGGAACGTGGTACCTTTTGAATATATATTACAACATTTACAACAAACAAGTTCTGAAGGTTTTTCCATTTCCGGCAACTGTTACGGCATTTCAATTTGGCTGTGGAACAACGCTGATACTATTTATGTGGGGATTTCGTCTCCACCCTAAACCCAAGATCAGTAAATCTCAAGTTATTCTCTCTCCTCCTCTTTGTCTTCTTTTTATGTTGATTTGATAGGGTTAAAGTTAATTTTTCAAAGAAAAAGTCATTTTCTTATGTTTGGTTAACGAATGGATTCTTTTGCGTGGTCCGTAAAGTTGTTGCCACGTGACCAGGAGGTTCAGTTCGAGCCGTGAAAATAACTTTTTCACAAATGTAGGTTAAGATGTAATACGATATGGTCCGGCCCTGTGCATAGTTGGAGCTAATGCACCGGGCTGCCTTTGACGTAATAGATAAAGTTGCTTTCATGTGACTAGGAGGTTACCGGTTCGAGCTATGAAAACAAATTCTTGCAAAAATGCAAGGTAAAGCTGCGTATGATAGACTCTCGTGGTTCGGTCCTTTTCTGGACACCGTGCATAGTGAGAGCTTAGTGTACCGATTACTTTTTTATTTTATTTTTATGTTTGGTTAATCTTTTTCAAGTAAATTATTTTTATCGAAAGGCTAGCGGTGGTTGGTGTGAGGTGAGGCAGAGGGAGGCCTAAGAGATACTGGGGAGAGGTAATTAGACAGGACATGGCCAGGATGCGGATTTCCGAGGACATGACCCTTGATAAGAAAGTCTGGAGGTCTTAGTATCAGAGTTGTAGGATAGGGACTTCTAGATTTTTCGTACTCCTTTTTCGGGGCGGGTGAGGTGTGGTAGGGACGCCCATAGATAATTAGTTTGTGTTCTCTTGTGGTAGTCATTTTTGGTAGTTACTGTTTCAATATCATTGCATGCATACCTGCTTATTTATGGTATTTATGCCTCTTATGTTTAGATAATTTTTTTGCGATGTATGCTGGTATAACTAATGCGGTTTTTGTTTTTGTTTGCCTTTCTTTTTTCCCTGCGCCGAGGGTCAATTGGAAACAGCCTCTCTGCCCTCTCGGGTAGAGGTAAGGCCTGTTTATATAATACCCTCCCCAGAACTCACCTTGTGGGAATATACTGGGTTGTTGTTGAAGAAAATGACTTCTTTTGCTCATGGACAAAAGCCATTTTCGTAGCAATTATCCAAATTTGTAACTTCATAAGTATTATTTATTCTGACAAACAATTTGATATTATTATTATTAATACTATTTAGCATTCAAAAATATATCACTCCATTTGAGTTAGCAAAACAATGTCTGCTACATTCCATGATCTGAAAAAATATTTTCTATTTACCAACTAAATATTGAAAAATATTTTTCACAAATAATGACTTCCCTAGTACAAAACACACTCTAAGTCAATATGATTCTTTTTCTTTTATGATGAATTTTTTAGTTCCACTAACTTTATTTTTTCCGTTTGAATTTTCAGTTTAAAGCAATATTTTTACTAGCTGCAGTTCACACATTGGGAAATCTTTTAACGAACATCAGTCTTGGGAGAGTAGCCGTTTCCTTCACTCACACAATCAAAGCAATGGAACCATTTTTTACTGTACTTCTTTCGGCCCTGTTTCTTGCAGAGGTATAAAGCTTTTGCAACCATATTTCTTCCCTATTTTATTTTTCTGTTCATCTTTAGATTTTTTCTCCGAACAGTGGCACCAATTTATTTGGATGGTTGTTATATATCATTTCATAACGTATCATATAATATTGTATTGTATTGTATTGTGTCGTTTCGATATATACAAGATTGAATAGATTGTATTGTTTGTCGTCGTTTCTGATGTCGTACAATAACAATACGAAGAAAAAACTTGTAATATTTTAAAGAAGAAGTAACGTACAAGGTAGAATTATGATACTAAAGGTAGGGTAATAGATAAAATAAGATTATTTAATAATAAGAAAGGGCAAGATGGAGACAAGAGCGGTTGCTATGATGGTAAGCAACTTCCACTTCCAACCAAGAGGTTACGAGTTCGAGTCTCCCCAAGAGCAGGGTGAGAAGTTCTTGGATGGAAGGATTGACACTTTTTATACAAATTTAACGATACGATACAATACAATGTAACAACCATCCAAACAAGCTTATGGGTGTCATTTGACAATGTTTTGTAAAATTCTCTTTATGTGTGCATACAATGTATTTATTGAAAAATATTAGGTATATATACAGCAAGCAAATATGGCTTGAAAATAATACAAGATAAATATCAATTTATTGTTGATTATCTTTAACATACAGAGGCCATCTCTTTGGATTGTATCTTCCCTGATTCCCGTTGTTGGTGGAGTAGCATTAGCATCATTGACCGAAGCCTCTTTTAATTGGTATGCCTCTCCCTACTAATCAAATAATATGTATATTTTATCTTGAATATCAAAGTTATACATTGATTTGAACTCTCTTTGAAACAGGATAGGCTTTGGCAGTGCAATGGCTTCCAATTTGACTAACCAATCACGTAATGTATTTAGCAAAAAATTCATGGTTAAAGAAGAGGTAAAGACACTTGCATTCATGAGAAATAATATTCAGAGTTTAGATTCGGAGACAACATCTTAAAAATTTAGATATGTATACATTCAGACATCAAAATCTTAGTAAAAAAAAAAAAGGAGTCCGGTGCACTAAGTTCTCTCGCTATCCGCAAAGTCCGGGGTAAGGGTCTATTGTACGCACCCTAACCCTGCAATTCTGCAAGAGGCTGTTTCTACAACTTGAACTCGTGATCTCCTGGTCTCATAGCATGAACTTTACCGGTCTAGGGAAGGCCCGGATCATAAGTATCCTTTGTGCGCAGCCTTAACCTGCATTTCTGCACGAGGCTGTTTCCACAACTTGAATTCGTGACCTCCTAGATACATGAACGATTATGCCAAGGCTCCCCTTCCTTAGTAAAAACAAACGAAATGCATTATTTTGTCTTGTGAAATCCATAACCAGCAACGATTCTCAAATAGGAAGCGTTGGACAATATCAACTTGTTCTCTATCATTACAATCATTTCATTCATCCTTTTGGTTCCTGTTGCCATTTTGATGGAAGGGATCAAGTTTACTCCATCCTATCTACAATATGCTGTAAGTAATATTCCATCTTTTAAGTGTTTTCTATTTTCTACTTGCTTTTTTACAATGTGACATTTATCTTCTGCGTCAATTTAGGCAAACCATGGTTTAAATGTCAGAGAACTATGTGTGAGACTTGTTTTAGCTGGATTCTGCCTTCACAGTTACCAACAGGTTAGCTTACTGTAATTTTACATTATAATCTACTCCCTCCGGTCCAAAAAAAAATGATTTTTTGAATATTTTCATAGTAATTAAGAAATTCACCTTTTAGCATTAATTAGCAGTTGAATTGATCATATTAATCTTTACTATCTCACTTAAACGCCACTAACACATATTCCAATACTATTTACTTCATGGACAATGTAGGAAAAAAACTAATTAATTAATTCTTGAAATCTGAAAAACTCGCTTATTTTGGACCACAAGAAAAAGGCCAAAAAATCACTTATTTTGGAGAGGAGGAAATGCCTTTTTAGCCATTATCTAAATCTCATTCCCCGTATTTAAGGCCTAAATAGTACTGTGTAAATAGAGTTAAAATAAATGTTTTTTGGATAAATAAGTTATTGAATCCCCTTAACATAAGAGAAGTTTTTAATGTATAGTGGTGAAGGTAGTTCATAAATTGCTCTAGGTCGCAGTTTTCAATCCCATGTATGGTGCTATTTTTGAATTCCCTTGCTAGAATTTATGGCTCCAACCGAGTATATCCTTAATATATTTTTGACTTTATTGTTTTTTGTTTTTGGAAGGTTTCATACATGATACTACAAATGATATCACCAGTGACACATGCAGTTGGCAATTGTGTGAAGAGAGTGGTAGTCATTGTATCCTCAGTCATCTTTTTCCAAACACCTGTCTCACCAATTAACTCTCTTGGTAAATTTTGTTTCTCTAGTTAATGCACTCTTTTTTCTGGCACTACTTCACTTTCTTCATTATGTTCTGTTTGTTGGTAGAGTGAATTTATTAGTTGACCAGGAAGTGATTTGTGAATTATTCAATATTTTCAGGGACTGCTCTAGCTCTAGCTGGAGTTTTTCTTTATTCAAGAGCAAAGAGGTTACAGCCCAAGCCAAAAGTTGCATGACAAGTGAAGAAAAGTATCAAATTTGAATTTGCAACTCTGTAAAGAATAGGAAAAACTCTCATTAGGATATATTCATTTCAATCTTTTTATACCTTTTTAATGCAGTCCTTTTCTCGTACCCCTTTGAATTCCACAGCACTAGCGAGGTCTAATTCTGAAAATCAATACTCACTTTTTATGTGCCTTCTCTATCATAAATAGTCAAAGATCTCTAATGATGCTCTTCCCCAAAATACAATTTGATTCCGAAGCCAACGACGAGAATTTCGAATCGTCAGAAAAGAGTAGTAGGCATACTTTCACAATAGTCTTGTCCACAAGTAAATCAATTGTTCGGCAGCGGAAAATCATCTTTGGGAACATACTTTATTGAGATTTCAAAAATAGATGCATACGCGAACACGTCCATCCCTCTTGGGCATGGGGACGATGTTCGAAATCCAATCAGAATAATCAACTGCCTTAATGAAATCAGTATAATAGTAACAAGACAGCTGAAGAGAGGATGACGTAGACAAGAATCAACCTCTTCCCGGTGAGGTTTTGATGTATCGTACAATCCGAAAAGCAGCTTCTAAGTGAGATGATCTCGGCTTGTCCATATAAAAATCGGCTGATCACTCCCTCCTATGTTGTAAGTGTAAGCAATGTCTGAGCGATAATTAGTCAGGTAGAAAAGAGTCCCAACAAGTCTCCTTGCAAGTAGATGGGTCATCCAATAGCTCTCCTGCATCTAAGGCTAATTTTAGATCTTATTCCGGTTTGCATGCAGAAAGACCAGCTTTTGACAATAAATCCAATGAATACTTGCACTGGGTTCCAAAACTCTTTGCGACCTCATCACTTTAATCTCCAAAAGAGACTTTGAGTCTCCTAAATCTTTCATATAAAACTGGGTTCTTAATCTTCTCTTAAGCTCATTTATCGAAGCTAAGTCATTACTAGAGAAAGCAATGTCATCCACATAAAGCACAAGAAGGACAATACATGATGTTGACCTTCTTATAAACATTGAATGATCCGATTTACTTATTTGAAAACCAGCTCCTTCCTCTACTCCTATTTCGGCTCTTATACATGTTGTTGTCATCTTTCAAACCAAGCTCTTGGTGCCTGCTTTAGCTTGCCGGAGGCCGTAACTTAAATCGCTTTTTTGAACTTGCATACCAAGTTAGGCTTCCTAGGAGAAGAGAAGCCTAGAGTTGGAGGAGGCTGAATAGAAACTTATTCTTGCCCCCTTCCCTTATGTTGTTGAAAGCCATTCTATTCTTCACGTCAAATTGAAATAAGGCCACATTTTGATTGCAGCCAAGGCAACAATGCCACGAATGGTGTTTAGCAATGTTTAGCAACCTGAAGCAAATGTTTTCCCTATCTCTAAAGGGGTTCGACTCAATATTCTTGAAGGAATCCTTTAGCTACTAATCTAGCGTTGGATCTATCTACCGAGCTACTGCTTTATGCTTGATCTTGTAAATCAACTTGCAGCCAATGGCTTCTTTCCCTGCAGGCAATGAGACCAAGTCTTATTGTTTTTATCCTGGGCATTGATTTCTTCCTGTATAGCATCTCTCCAGCAAAAATGATTGGAGGCTTCAGCAAATGATTCAGGTTCATGAGAAGATTGAACTGAGATGAGTCATCTCCAACCTTGCCCTTATTTTTTGTCCCCAAAATGGGGATTTCTCCATTTTAGGGACAACTTACTCCAACCATTCCCTTATTTTTTTCCCAAACATTTTTATATTCTTCTCTCTCTTCTATATTATATTATTATCTTTCATTTTAATTTCATTTTTTAATTTTCATTAAACAAATTTCATCTTTTATTTTATTAATTTGTAATTTCCACAATTATAAAAATTCTATAAAATTTTAAATAATATAATTTGTAAGCAATTATTATATATTAACTAATAATTGAAATAAAAGTAAAATTATTGCGATGCAAGATTAATTAAATACATATAATTTTACATAAAATAATAAATACCCGAAATTAAAATTTATTAAAATTATACACCAAAGTTAAGATATAATATTAATATTATAAAAATATTGCATAAATATCATTAAGTACATATAAAGAGATAA
The DNA here is from genome assembly GCA_032618575.1 of Nicotiana noctiflora. NCBI lineage: Eukaryota > Viridiplantae > Streptophyta > Magnoliopsida > Solanales > Solanaceae > Nicotiana > Nicotiana noctiflora. Next base: position 18,650 of record JASVEL010011346.1, on the reverse strand, counting down.
AATAAAAGATAAAATAATAAAATAATGATAAATAGTAATGGGGAAATAAATAGTGTACCCCATATTTGAGAGAACACTATTCATCCTCCATTTTGGGGACAAAAATAAGGAGGATTGGAGGATAATTTCACTCAAAATTGTCCCCATTATGGAGGATGGGGACAAGGTTTGAGATGCCCTAAGTCTTAACAGAAGGGATGGAAGGATATATAAAACTATTTCTGGTTAGATACACTAGGATCAACACCATATATTTTATATGGCATGACTTTCTATTGTCACTTTTCTGGGTTGTTCAGCGACCTAGAACTTCAGCCAATTTTAACACACTTTGAAAGGAAATAGTGAAATACAACAACCCAGTGAGTTCCCACAGGTGGGGTCTGATGAAAATAGAGTACACAAACCTTAACCCCTATACGGAGAGTAGGAAGGCAATTTCCGAAAAACCCTTAACTCACACTTTGAAAGGAAATATAACCTTTAAATAGAATTTGCACAATCTAGGAACTATGCAATGTAGGGGTGGGCATAAAATTCGAAAAACCGAATTCCGAACCGGACCGAATTATTTCGGTATTTCGATTTCAGTTTTTTTCGGTATTTCGGTCTAATTCGGTTCTAAAATTTCAGTATTTCGGTATGCTCCTCGGTATTAGAATTCTTAAATTTCGGTATTTCGGTTAAACCGAAATACCAATTTTTAATAGGCCTTTTTATTTCTTTACCCAACCGGTCAGCCCACTTTACCCAATACTTGCCTACTAGCCCATCACCCAGCCCAACCACAAGCCCTAAATCTCCTCTTCCAGCCCAACTTTCTAACATCTAGCCTTTATCATATGTTTCTAAGAGAGATATAATACAACTTGTGGTAAGGAAAGCTAAGACTCTTACTAGTCACTGCCGATACTCCAAGAGCAACGGATTCAGGGCTATAATTCTCACTAGCCACTGCCGATACTCCAAGGCTTGGAAAAAAGAATAAGTAATGTGTATAAATGTTTTGTTTTTCATTACAAAAGTTCCCTTATCAATATAATTGGCCCAATTTCCATCTCAATATTTGGTTGGTCGACAATGTTGTACCAATCTTGGTACGTTTGGGATGAATTCATAGTAATGTCCACCATTTGATTTTCTTCAAATGTAATAATACTGCTTCTGTCTGATGAAGAAACATTAGGTGATCCTTTGTTGGCATTTCTCCACTCATTTCCTTTGGTTTTCTTCATTGCCCTTTTATTGCTTTTTGCTTTAGTCTTCGATGGGGCATCATTTTTCACTCCCAAATGTTTCTTTAAGTGTGTGTGGAAGAAGTTCTTAACTTCGTTATCAGTTCTTCCTGGCAATCTTGCAGCAATTTCTGACCATCTAGAGATAATACACAAGGTGTACTTCTATTAAATATTTAGGTGTTAGCATTGATTATTAAGCGATTATTAAACCGAAACCGTACCGAAACCGTACCGAACCAAAATAAGAAATACCGAACCGTACCGAAATATTTTGGTATGGTATTTGGTATATACAATTGATAAACCGAATACCGAAATACCGAACCGAAATTCTTAAATCCCGAACCGAAATACCGAATGCCCACCCCTAATGCAATGTCGCTTAATAAGATATACAGTCGCTTATTAATTCAATACATTCCGAAAAAATTGCTACAAGTACTAATTACCAATTCAGAGACAAATACCTCTCGCTTGGCATTCCTCCAATTTTTGTGTCCAATAAAATAATGTGAGTGTAATAAAGTGTTCATCCTACACCTCCTTGTTAACTTAGAAATAAAAAGAAAGAAGCCAAATTTTGCTCATGGCTTTCGAAATAATGCATGAACTACTGAAATTAGCTCATGCGAAAGACCTAATGAACAGTCAGGATTCAAGAGAATCAACGCAAACAACACTTCAAAGTGGGCTTTTCTTAGCAATGTATGATTGCTATAGTAACTACCAATTAAACAAAGCTTGATGTCACTGTTTACATTTACATCAGTCAAAAACTTCCCACTTTCAGCTATCTACTTTCAATACGCTAAGAGCTTCTATCTGAGAACATTGTTTACCAAAAAATGCAGTAACCAAAGCAAAAAGGGTTCTTTTTCATCCTGCAAATCCTACGGGGTAGCTACACACATCAAAATTAACACAGAATATAAGACATGCCAAGTTAGGCCCTCGTTTCAAGGTCTTCAGGAATCATACCTTCTTCCTCCTCCCCATTGTAAGCACGAGGTCCACTGCCAAATTTCCCATCACCTTGCCATCTAGGTGGAGATTTTTCTTTTTCCCAGCCCTTTTGGCAATCACCAGCTGATGGAGATCGATTATCAGAGTAAGAGGGTGATCGGTGTTTTGAGGCCACTGGGGGTGATCCACTGCGCCCCATCATGCTTTCATGGAAACTGCGTCCCACTGGGGCTTGACGAGGAGCCTGATCAAATCTTTCAGCACTACGGCTACGACTGCGTTCCCTACTTTTTGTATCACCCCATCCTGAACCTTTATTCGGGCTTCTGCTCCGACTTTGACCACGTCTCTGTGAAGCCTGCATCATTGTTTCATGGAAGCTACGAGCGTGGAAGCTCGGTGGAGCATCGGTATCACGAGAGCCATTACCATATCTATCACTAAATCACAACAAACTAGTCAGAACCATGGGGCAAAAGGGGAAAAAAGAAATCCATATATAATTAAATACACGGCTAAGGACCTGTCACGTGAATCCGAGTCATAACCACGTCCACTTCTTTCCGATGATGGGGCTCCCCAACCACCCCTTCCTCCATCTCGTCCACCATAGCCGGAATCAGAACGTCCCCCACGTCCTCCTTCACGTCCGCCTGGGCCAGAACTCCATTGACGCCTAGCCCCTCCCATACCACCACCTCGAGAAGCCATGTCACGCAGTTCAGTTGGCACTCGCTGATTTGCTCCTTCTAAAATTTTAATAAGATCTGAAGCATGCTTAGCATCCTGGTCACAAAAAAATGTGTAGGCCTCACCAGTCGCACCAGCCCGACCAGTTCTTCCTATTCTGTGAACATAATCCTCTACTCCAGTAGGAAAGTCAAAGTTGATCACCACCCTGCCACAAATGTTTCATCGAGTATTAACATACAAAAAATACATATCCCCCCACCACCACCCATTAAAAGAAGATAAAAAACTACTTGTTAAAGAAAATTATATGGATGCATAATACTTCAAATATAAAACCACATAATCCCAGGACAATGTTACACCATGCCGGAGTATATCTTATCTACCTGACAGAACAGCTAGAGCATCCTGGAAGCAAACAAAAACCTCACAACGTAATTTCTAGGATAAGATACAACGTAAACGTCACTCATCAGTCTACTTTTGCCAACTAAATCATGACATCACACATTCACCTGTGATTTAAGTTACCAGAAAGGTATAAATTTGCAGCGTTGGCCTATGCTCTCTCAAAGTCGCCTAACAACCCCCAAAACAAAGCACACGCCCCACACAACTGTTCGGTTCTCATCAACTAAGGGGAAATAACATGGAAAGAGTATATGAAGACCATATCAATCTGAAGGCACACTCCTTAAGAAAGTGAAAGTATATAATATTCTTCCATTCCGTCAGCCATCAAAAGAGAATTGCATGTGACCCATAAATGGTCAAGCATACTACAAAATTCTTAAATCCAACAACCTGATATCTTTGACATCCAAGCCCCGGGCAGCAACATCTGTGGCGACAAGAACGGGGGATCTACCCGTACGGAACTGGCTCAATACATGATCCCTCTCACCCTGAGATTTATCACCATGAATTGCAGCAGCTCCAAATGGGCGTGTAAGATTGCGAGCAAGTTGGTCACACATTTTCTTTGTTGCACAGAAGATAATGATTTTTGATCCTGGTTCTTGGGATCTCAATATCTGGTCTAGCCGCCTTTGTTTCTCCATATATGACAAGACTTCAACATACTGCACGTGACAATTAATTCAATATAATGTAACATCACTAAGTCCAGTACAGGTTCTCCCTCCTCGGGGCTCAGGGAAATAGGGGAGTCATGACACCTCAGTCCTCTTAACCCAGTTTAGGAGAGAGGAAGAATCTTTAGACACATCTAATGAGCAATGTCAAAGAAAAGAAAACAGAAATGCACCTGTGTTATAGACTTGTTTGCCACAAGCTCATCAACATTCCCAATGTTAACCTGAACTGGATTAACCAATAGATCAGCTGCAATTTTACGGACCTCCTTAGGCCATGTCGCTGTGAACATCAGTGTCTGCCGTCGTGTCGGCACCTCTTTCACAATTTTCCTTATCTGAGGTTCAAATCCCATATCCAGCATACGATCCGCTTCATCTAACACCAAGTAAGAAATTTGATCCAGCCTAATTCTTCTCATCTCCAAAATATCATTCAAACGACCAGGGGTAGCGACAACAATATCTACTCCCCTATCCAGATCTCGTAGCTGAGGGCCTTTTGGGGCACCTCCATATAGACACTAACCAAAAACCATAAAGCATTGTCAATTTTCAAAAATATGCCAAAGCTGAGGGCCTTTTGGGGCGATCAGTATAGACACAAACCAAAAACCATACAGTAGTGTCAATTTCAAGAAATGTCTAACACAGACTCACTTGGTTCATCTGTCCCACACATTAGCATGTCAATATTTGTTAATTCTTCTACGGGCAGAAGGTGCAGAAGAATATACTGCTGTAAAATTTATAAAATCATTTGGTATATGGGGCTTAACCTTTTCGTAATGCACTACGCTACTGTGATGCATGGCTATTTACATAAACAAAACTCATGTTTGACCCAGGAAAAAGACATATAACCATTTAAGGAGATGGCAGAGTACTAAGCAACCCGAGAAACACAATGATTAACCAATAGGTTCACTTTTGACCAAACCACCATTTAAAAGGATTAGAATCATACTTTACTGAAAAATATAGTAGAGTTGAGTATAGCAAAAAACGTGACAGTGCTAGTTGCCTTCTGATTAGAGGATATTAATACATTAGTTAGCCCAAGCATCAGTACTTTGATATCAAAACAATCTACTTCTAGTATCAAACTTTTAGGTCAAACCAAGTCAAATAACAATTCATACCGTGCAAGATATCTTTGACGATCTACCAAACTTCACAGCTTCGTCTTGTATCTGTGTAGCTAACTCTCTTGTAGGCGAGAGAACCAAAATAGTAGGGCCTGATTGAGGATTATTGCGACGTCGTTTTAGATGAATAAAGCCAGGAAGCAAGAAACCCAACGTTTTCCCAGATCCAGTCTTTGCAACAGCTACTATGTCGCGACCCTGAAGTGCAATGGGCCAAGACTGTGCCTGAATCGGGGAAGGAGCAGGAAACCCAGCTTGATGTATCTGTAAATGTAAAAGTTGGAAAACCTGTCAGCAGTTGTACAAGCTCGGAAGTCACTCCTAGAGTACTTCTAGGATTTTTTGAAGTGGCCAACACAAGAAGAAGCATATCCCCCTTACGCAGGCAGCCAACGCTTGCATATGCAAACAAGAGCAGGAGGACACCTCTTCTTCAGTTCAGACCATGTGGCAGACTGAAACACCACCCATAAGCAGTCCCAGGCTCCCAGCCACGAACAAGGATGGTTCAGAAAGCCCTTCACAATTTGGTCCACCAAATGAGGGCAACTCCAAATACATGGAAGACCAAATAGAGGGCCGCACAGCGTACGACATTTAGCTCCTCCCTGGAGCAAATATCGCACCTGCGTCAAAGTACAGAAGGAAAAATTGGATGAGTACTGCAATGGATCTCCAGCAGCCATTGAAGTTAATAGAAGAACACTTGATCCTTAGAGTAATCTCTGCACTAGAGATGTTCCCGAAAGAGATTAAAACAAAAAAAAATGGACTACATTTATACCTCCCTCAAAAGCTCCGAAGGAAACCCAGTCGCTTCAAATGATGTAAAAGGTGGGGGCACATCACCTCCCTGGAAAAATGGAACACAAAATAAGACATAAGTATGACTGACATTCCCTTTTGGGCCTAGTTTGCATGGAATGATGGATTGTAGAAAGATGATAAAAGATGAATATTCAGGTTTTCAATGAGCAACATGAGTAATGTAATGAAGTTATCATCAGTTTCACGTACGAGAAGCCACACTCAGTGCTATGATCTGCGTGCACATATAAAGAAGTATAAATTTACGAGCCAAATCTATATGTATTGGCAATGATTATCACATACCAAAGAGATAAAAAACGGCAGCTCTTTGAATAGATCAAGATAACAGAAGGCCAAACTGAGTTGCATTTCTTGTTTAAGTAAATTAAGTTAAAAATTACCCATGACTACAAAAATGTTCCTCACTGTTGTCACCAAAGAGATAACTGCTCTTTTATTTGTTATTACATTGCAAGTAGCAGTGGTTTCTCAGAAAATCTCTACAAAATATTGCTATTAGCATCAACATAATTTCATGCGCTACCCATAGGCTAAGTTGCTCGGACACGGGTGCGGTTCTAGAGGGTCGAATCCTTCGAGTTGTAAATGCTAAGATTCGGGGTTACGGATCCAGGTAGGGATACGGGTACGGGGACCCAGCTAAAATTAATTCAAAAAAAATAAAAATATAAAAATATCTCTAAATTTGTAAGAAATTTAGTGGAATACTTACGTATAGCTTGTAAAGTGTGGATTTCTATTTTATTCTCAAGTTGTAAATAAGTAAAGGATTGATATCATAGATAAGGTATGTTATTTTCTTCAAATTTATCCTAGTTTTGATTATGATTTCGGGAATCAAATTATATCTTGGGACTTGGATCGAATTATTCTGTCCGTTGTGGTCAACGTACCCACAAGTGTTTAACCAAATCCGTTACGGATCCCATACCCACACCCATACTAGTGTCGTGTCGACACGGGTGCGGCACCTAAACTGAAGTGTCGGAGCAACTTAGCCCATAGGCCATAGACATTATTGGGGCAACTGGCCAACAAAAATACGAGTTTCCACGTCGGCTCGTCCATTAAACATGATAGAGATAAACATATGCAATTAATTAAATTGATACCAACTTCATTAGTATTATCTACAAGTTCCTTAAGATACCCATGTGTCGAAAATCAAATTTCTTACTATCTTTCCATGAAACTGCCTCAATTTTTTATGAATGTTTATGCAACTACCTCATTTAATTCCCAAGTATTGCCAAATGTTAAACCAACGGCCAAAAGGGCCTCAAGTTTCCAAAGTTGAAGATAAATGACAAATAGAGGAATGGTTTTTACATAATTGAAAAGGTACAGATGCTTACTGTAACAGAAATTTCATGCTGACGCCGATAAGCGTCTGGAGATATGTTACTTGCAGCAGCTGGAGCACTATAGCTTTTAGGTACAGATGGTTCATCGTGGGAAAGCTCACTTCCTTTTGCAGTCTATAAAATGATGAGAAAAAACTTTTGTAAGCAAAACATGGAAGACAGTTTAGGAAACTGTTTGAGGGAAAAGAAAAGATCTGCAGAGACCGGAAGCAGAAATCTTTTGAGGCCGAAATCAAGAATATTGTTGCACGTTCTAATTTGCCTTGAAAACTACCAGAGAGAACATGGGTCATCAATCTGAAATAGTGATTCTGAAAAATGACAATGGAATATCCAAGATACTATTCAACACAAATGTTTGCTGATCTCACTGTTGTGTGTCACTATAAGTCACCAAAGTTGGGGAGAGAGAGAGAGAGATGAAAATGAATTCACACATATTAATTAGAACCAGATACCTGAATACCCTCACCAGAAGAAAGCTTGCTCAAGCCATCATTGCTACCTCTGTTGTATTCATTGTCATCATCACTGTCAGGACGTTGACCTTGAGAAGGCCTTTGAACTGATGAACTTACAGATACCGATGATTTATGTTGTGGAGCAGTACTCCCATGGGAAGGAGCAGTAGGCCTCTCATATTGGGTAACATTGGTCTCTGGATTCCAAAAATATAGATATCCAGTCTTACCGTCAACCAGGCCTTTCCAAGGTTTTGGGAGGGTGGGGTCCACTGGTGCGTAACGCGGACCAGCAGAAGATGCAGTTGCAGTAGCAGTCATATCAAGCTTCAATCTCGAATTACCTCTGGCACCAGAAAATCACACGACATATTAAAAGCATGAAATGAGAATTAGAGTAAAACAAAAAAATCATATACTGGAAAAGGACCCCATGAGTCACTTCTTTCATGCACTATATTCATGACCTTGAAGAATTGACACAGTGCTAGAAGAAAGCACTACAACAACAACAACTACCCAACTACAACAACAACAACTACCCAACTACAACAACAACAACTACCCAGTATAGTCCCACAGGGTAAAGAAGAAAGCACTAATAATGTAATAAAGTCAAAACATCAAAATACAGGCTGCCCAAAAGAAAGATACATAGCGAACTACACAACAGAAGAGAACACGTTACTTCATACTTGAAGAGTAGTATGTTACTTCAAGAGTAGCACACACGGTCTCAACAGAAACAAAGAAACACATCCAAATGTGCACCTTGCACAATGTAGGATAGTTTTTTGTGTGGTAATCCCCTCCCCCCAACCTAAAATCCCTAGCCACCCAGACACCCAAATGTGACCCTTTCCCACTGCGCCCTTGGTGACTTGGACCCCAAATATATGATTGGAGGCGAAGGGCCCTTACTAATAGGGTATCCCACCCTTATAAGCAGTCAAAGAGCACTTAGAGTACAAATAAAGAAAACTGAATGGCTTTGCAGAGAACAGGAACCTCAAACAGCTATGGAAATAATGCAAATAACAAATACTCCCTCCGTCCACTTTTACTTGTCCATTATTCTAAAAAAAATCACTTTTACTTGTTACTTTTAGCATATCAAGAAAAGACAATTTCTTTTTTCCAGTTATACTCAAAATATTAATTACTCATATCAAATAATCTTCTCAAATTCAATAAAAAATGCATCAATTAATACGGGCATCATAGTAAATTATGCACTTCATTTATTATGTATCATAGTAAATTATGCACTTCATTTATTACGTATTTCTTAACGGGTGTGCAAACTCTTTAGTGGACAAGTAAAAATGAACAAGAGGAAGTATAACAAAACGAGATAAATTGGGACCAAGCTCCTTAACATCAAAAACCTGCATACATGCATGCATGTTCACGCGAGTGACACTAGTTCAAAAGCTTTTAAACTGTTTGAAAACAAAGCAAATTCAAAACCAATAACAAAACAGTCATGAAAACCTAAAATCGCACATAAATTTGCTAAACTTACGACATTAAGGAATCAAACAACGGAAAACAACAGCTTCACAAGCAGAAAACTTTAGACCAAATAATCAACAAAAATGAGCCGATTAAAACCCTAATATTATCATCTACTAACAAATATCTTAAGTCAAATGTCAAACATTGCAAGGATAAACTCAGATCTAAAGCATTGCGAGTACAAATGAGAAATGGTACCTAACGACGTCGTTTCGATGACAATGAAATGAGTTGAGCACCAACAACTAGAGCCACAGACGATTCTCTCACCTCCGATGATCTCTCCCTTCCGTTCTCTCGCTGTGATAAATAATTTTAATACAAATAGATATACAAAGTTATGTATGTAAATGTGAAGCAGTGAGAAACAGAGAGAGACCTACGCTTCCGATGGCTGAGAAGCATAGGGTATATGGAAGGAACGAAAATTCGGCTCAGAGGGGGATATTTATAAGAGAGCACAGAAATGCTCCAACAATAGTGCGTCCTGATGTCGGAGTTAATTAACCATGGTTAGGTTAGTGTGCCCAAATAGAAAACCGCGTCTGTCACCAATTCTCTTACCAACAAACATCCTCACAAGTCACAACACAATAGAGGAAAAATATTTGGATAAAATACTGTCCGTTAATAGCAGTTCATTTGATACTGTTTAATTAGACATGGAGAAAAATGTAATTAACTTGTGCAATTAGGAGTTGTTGAACTTTAGATTGACAAAGAAAAAGTAGCACGTAAAAATATTAATTGACTGATTAGATTTTTGTAATTTATAGAATAAAAATGATGTAACACTTAAAAACGCTGTCCAAAAATAACACAAAATAGTATTATATAATCTATTATTGAGGAGGAATATTTTTAGATACTATAGTATGTCTAACTTGGCCCTTACAAGGGTACATTGTATACTTCCCAAATTCACTTGTAAAAAAATACGAGGTTTGTTGTTATTGTTTTACTATTATATGTCTAATTTCCTTCTTTGCTTCCTTTAAACGTACAAGATATGGAGAGACAACATGCAATGTATGTGATTTATAGTAGAAAAAGAACTTCAGTATCGCCTCTTTGTTGAACCGACGGCATGAACACAAAGATCTCTAACTAAAATTGGAAATCAATTTGATTAGATCTTGAAATATGGTAGTTTTTAATTGTAATAGTTTTGATAAGAAGTTTATGAGCTTATCAATATATAAGTCGAGATCAATTCATTAAATCTGTTTTCTATTCAAAACTTTGGGATACAAGATAGGGTAGTTGTAGTAGATTGTTATGTTGTTCCATTATATTTTTGATAATTACAAAGGAGTCAGATTTAACTTGAAATTTAAAAATATACTCAATCCGATACAAAATAATTGATTTTCCATATTTTAAGAATGAGTTAATTATTTTTTTCTTACATTGTTTTTGGAGTAAATAGTATTGAAATGTATGTTAGGAGTGTTTATGTGAGATAATAAAGGTTAATATAGTCAATTGAATTGCTAATTAATGCTAAAAGATTAATTTTTTAATCTGTGTGAAAACATCCAAAAAATCACTTATTTTGGACCAGAGAGAGTACTAATGAAGAAACTACTATGGTAATTTGACTAATCAAAAGAGTATAAAATGGTGTGAGAATATGTATGTCAACATTCAAGTTACAGATCGAAAACACATGATAACGAGAATTGGGGATACTGCGTATCATAGATTATAAAGATCAAAAAAAAGAAAAAAGACACGGCAAATCAACAATGCCTTTTCGTGTCTAATTTCATTTAACGTTAACTTTGGGGCTCTAGATGGAATATTGAGTAAATTACGTTAAATTTACGTGCACCGATAAGTTTCGCGTAAGCAGCGGTAATGGAATCAATAAACTTGGCTTAGCATATAAAATGGTGTTTTAAACTATGCATACATCTCACGAATAAGGAATTTTTACGATATATAACTATTTAAGATTAATTGTTTCTGGTCTACATGTCAAAATCAGCTGATTAGACAATCTAGCTGGCATATAATGGAATGGAGATGTCAAACGGTGTCCTATTCCTTGGGTCAACATATATGGGGAATAAATACATTGGTGACAAATAAGATCAATTTTACAAAGTTACACATTCATATAAGATTAGAAGCCAAAGAAGGGACACTATTTTTTAGCATGTTCTAGTAACAGTTTGTTTAAGAGATCTGGAGACGCACCTTTCAGCTCTGCAAAATGATAGTATTTCATTACGAGAACAATAATATATGAAGGAAAAGAATAAATTTCTAAAACTGGTGGAGAACATAACAATTAAACCTTGAGGCCTAAAGTTGAACAGGGTGGCAATGGATGACCATTAGGAAGACGAGTATTAGGGTCACAGAGTTCATCAAAAGAAAGAGCGAGCAAGAGCTTCCAACTGCAAAAAGGAATCAGATCGATCACATAAAAGCATGGTATGCATTTTTTCTTCATGTTATACAACTAGAGCAAGGACATGAAACTTGAAAATTAGCCAATAATGGAAATGAATCCACGAAGGCTCCTCTTAGGCCGTTTTTATGGGTGACATAGAATATCAAATCGCCATTTGGTGAAGGAAAATTGGTTTTGTAGGTAACACGTAACATATGCTTTTGTGGGTAACACATAATTCACTGTTTATTTCTTTTTTCGTAAGTTTTTTTATAGCATCTTTCCTTTTTTGAGACATCAGAAAGATGATGTAATCATTTTGGATTTGATATCAGGTCCAATGAGAGAAGTTAACAATACTTGATTTTTCAACAGTGAAACGAACCGGACTTTCTAGTAACCGCAAAGAGACCTTCCCTGAGGTAGGTCTCCAATGTGACCTTGGTATAATTGGTCATGGAAACAAATGAATGTTCCAAGTATTGAAGCACCAATGGAAAACATGTATGGGGTCGAATTTGGCCGATTACGCCACTAATTTGGGAATAATAGGAGAAACGACTTCATAACCTCGTCTGCCCCTCTATATTATGTACTTTGGTTCTATCTTTTAGTACTTAAACAAGGATCCCCTACTACATAAGGGGGGTCCGAGCTTTGTAAGGGAGGATTTTTGGGGAAAAGATACAAGTTCTCTTGCTCTCTCATCTCTCTAACCTTCTCTCTCTTTCTCTCTCACATATATTATTGTTGCAAAATCGATTATCAAGATCATCCTATGGTTTATTATTTTTGGTTATGATTTACTCATTCATCTCCTTTGATTGATTTTCTTAAAAAGTATTTAATAACTTTTGAGTCAAATAATTTGGCACCGTATGAGGGAATTTCGGTAGTCGAATCATAGTTCAAATCTAGGATATCAAAAACAACAATTAACGTCATTCATACCCCATAGAAACCAACTACGGTAGAAAAAGAAGCAAGGTAGAAGATGACAGCAAATGTCTCAAATAACCTCATAGACTCCCTCAACAAAGCCGACAGAGAAAATACTGCGAATGTAACACCAAGTAATGTACCAGAGGGGGAGATCTTACCCTCTTCACTCGGAGATCTAACGATCTTGCATAAAAGAGGAGTTTTTACATCTGCAACAAAGGAAACACCCCCAATAGTCAAAAAAATTCTAAAGGAATGGTTGACGGGCACTTTAAGCAACATGCTTGAGAAACCCCCTCAAAGAAATACCAAGATTCGCCAACGGCAGCAATCACTGCTGTCGTCGGTGAGCCAACCGTTAGACGAACGAGCAACACCCACGTCGTTATCAACGCAAGCGATGGTGCACTTGCAACCATCCTTAAGAAAACGGAAGAAATGGAGAACAAGAATAAAGTGATTCATGATCAAATGAAAGAACACCAGGAAAGGGTTGACAATATAATTGGCGCCCCTAAGCTATTGCCAAAATGCAATGTGGGAAGGTTTGTCGAGCAACCATGTAGTGAGGAAGTTGCTCCTCACCCAATCCCAAAAACCTTCAAATGCCACTGTATTTGAAAATGTACAATGGGACCACGGATCCGGAAGACCATTTGATCCATTATGTAACCGTTGTAAAAGAAAATGACTTATCGAAAAAATAAGTGTCATCCGTGTTGCTGAAAAAGTTTGGTGCAACTTTGACAGGAGGGGCGTTAACATGGTACTCTCAACTACCAACTCAGTCGATATCAATATTCGAAGAGATGGCAGACAAATTTTCCACCAGTCATGCAAGTGAAAAGAAGGTCGAAGCTAGGGTCAATGATATATTCGCCATCAGGAAAATGTCAGGTGAAGGACTCCGAGACTTCCTGGCCTGATTCAATAGGGTAAGAATGGGACTGCTAAATGTATCAGAGGGAATGGCGGTTGCAGCTTTCCAAAATGGGTTGAACAGAAATGGATCAAAAGCAAGTGAAAAGAAGGTCGAAGCTAGGGTCAATGATATATTCGCCATCAGGAAAATGACAGGTGAAGGACTCCTAGACTTCCTGGCCTGATTCAATAGGGTAAGAATGGGATTGCTAAATGTATCAGAGGGAATGGCGGTTGCAGCTTTCCAAAATGGGTTGAACAGAAATGGATCAAAAGCAAGAAAGAAGCTGCTCAACAGACTCATGAAGTATCCTCCCACCACCTGGGAAGAGATTCATAATGCCTACTGCACCGAAGTGAAAATGGGTGAAGACAATCTAAACGATCCAACCCAATGACTAACGTCAGTACAATCCGAGATATGGAGGGATCGATGCAATGACGGGCCAAGATAACAACTCTCACACTTCAATAGAGAAAGGCATCAACCTTACGCTAGAACTCCCAATCCGCCTCCTCCGAGGCATCTAGATGTCGTGTCATGACATGTCAGTTTGTTTCGTAATGAATGAGGTATGCCCCATTATTATCTCTTCATAACTTTCGTGTCTCCCCTTCAGAAATAGTATACGCGCTAGAGAAGCTAAGCACGAAGCTGCAGTGCCCACAAAAAAATAAAATTAGACCTGTTGCAATAAGGTCGAATGTCCTATGCAAATTTTATTAGTAAAGAGGACACAATACCGAATATTGCATAGGTTTACGACAGGAGGTGGTTAGAATGTTGAACCAAGAATACGTGAAAGAACTGCTCACCGATAAAGGAAGGGCTAATTTCTCCATAGGGCGTGACCAATACTAATGACCACCAAAACCACATTCTCTGGCATGCACCATATAGATGATCATCGGTGGCGGCGACGACTCGGTGATCAATCATGTAATGTTCACCACCACACATAAGTACGATCGCTCACAAACTGTATGATGAATTCAAATACAGTATCACCTTTGATAAGTCTGATACCGACAATTTTTCTTTCCCTTATTACGCTTTAGTTATAACTTTACGCATTGTTGATACTGATATAAAAAGAATCATGGTAGATGATGGAAACAGCGCGTGTATTATCCACCCAACTCAAAGATAAGATAACACTGCGTTGCATAACATTAACGAGTTTTAACAATGCAGTGGAGCGAACCTCCAGATAAATTTAGATAAATCATTTATTTTTACAACGGTTACATAATGGATCAGATGGTTTTCCAGATCCGTGGTCCCATTGTATATTTTCAAGTACGATGGCATTTTGAAGGTTTTTGGGATTGGGTGAGGAGCAGCTTCCTCACTATATGGTTGCTCGACAAACTTTCCCACATCGAGTTTTGGCAGTAGCTTAGGGGCGCCAGATATCTTGTCAACCCTTTTCTGGTATTCTTTTATTTGATCATGAAGCACTTTATTCTCGTTCCCTATTTCTTTCATTTTCTTCATGATGGTTGCGAGTCCACTATCGCTTGCGTTGATGACGGTTTGGGTGTTGCTCGTTTGTCCAACGGTTGGCTCATCAGCGACAGCAGCGATCGCTGGTATTGGCGAATCTTCGGTATTTCTCTCAGTGGGTTTCTCGAGCATGTTGCTTAGAGCGCTCGTCAACCATTCCTCTAGCAGATTTTTGACTATTGGGGGTGTTTCCTTTGCCGTAGATGTAGAAGCTACTATTTCATGCAAGATCGTTAGATCTTCGAGTGAAGAGGGTGAGATCTCCCCCTCTGCTATATTACTTGGTGTTACATTCGCGGTATTTTCTCTGTCGGCTTCGTTGATGGAGTCTATGAGGTTATTTGAGACGTCTTCTATCATCTTCAACCTTGCTTCTTTTTCTGCCATTGTTGGTTTCTATGGGTATGAAGGACGATGATTGTTGTTTTTGATATCCTAGGTGTGAACTATGATTTCGACTACCAAAATTCCCACAGGCGGTGCCAAATTATTTGACTCTAAAGTTATTAAATACTTTTTAAGCAAATCAATCAAAGAAGATAAAGAAGTAAATCGTAATCGAAAATAATAAACCCTAGGATAATCCGAAATCCCCACAGACGGTGCCAACTTATTTGATTCAAAAGTTATTAAATACTTTTTAACCAAATCAATCAAAGGAGATAAATGAGTAAATCATAATAAAAAATAATAAACCCTAGGATAATCTTGATAATCGGTTTTGCAACAATAGTATATGTGAGAGAGAAAGAGAGAGAAAGTTAGAGAGATGAGAGAGCAAGAGAACTTGTATCTTTTCCCAAAAAAAAAAAAAAATCCTCCCTTACAAAGCTCGGGTCTCCTTTATATAGTAGGGGATCCTTGTTTAAGTATTAAAAGGCAGAACCAAAGTACGTACTATAGAGGGGCCTACGAGGTTATGAAGTCGTTTCTCCTATTATCCCCAAATCGTCCTTCTGTCACGGCTCGAGTATGTTCGGAGGTCGGTCATGCTGACTCAGGGACGCGATCGGTCAAATTCGACCCCATTTTATTTTTGAAGATTATTGAACTAAAATACATTTTTCATTTATTTCTTATACATTTTAAATATGGGATTATTTCAGAAGTGTTTTCTGAAAGTAGAAAAGAGTAGTAATTGGGTAGAGTAATTTCCCCCCTAAGTCGAAGATAACCTTCTTTATTATTTCTTGTTTTTCCTTTACGAATAACATGTCTCTTAACGATCATCAAAGAGCATAGTTGACATGATATTTACACTTTCTGATGAGGACACAATATTTACACTTTTTACATAATAATAACAACAACAAATCTAGTTTGATCTTATTATGTGGGGTCTGGAGAGGGTAGTCTGTACGCAGACCTTATCCCTACCTAATGCAGGTAGAGGGGATGTTTCCAATAGACCCTCGGCTTAGGAATGGTAAGAAGAAGAAGATGAGGAAAGCAAGGAAGAAAGAAAGAAAGACGGGAGAGAAAAAAGGGACATATAAAGGATAAATAGTACATATCAAATAATAGCAACAGAGAATACAATCTTGCAGTGAACAAAATAATTCGAAGACAATGATATAAATTAGCGGCAGAAGAGGTTTCTGTAAAACATGGTCAGACTAGAGCAGTAGTCACAGTAATCTTTATCCTAAAGGACGAGGTACATTTAGTTTTCTTGAATTGTAGGCAACATTGTCATTATGTGATTCACTCTATCTTCATTTGTTTCTACGTGCAATGATAGGAACTTGCGTTATGTACTCAAATGGAAAATCTGATATGTGTACAGCTTGACATATATCATAGGCATCTTTTGGTTGGCTTTGCTGTAATGTCTTAACACGCGGTAGACAGTTTCAGGTACAAATTCGAGAACTAAATTTAGGTAGAGTTTATTCTTTTTCTGTGGTCGAAAAGAAGCAATGCTTAAGTGAAACAATATTAGGATGATCAAGAAGTCGCATTGTCTGAAATTCCCAATTCTTGTATCTCTTGTTCTGCAAAACCTTTTTTATTGCCACAGTTTCTCCTGATTCAAGGCATTTGGCCTGCAAATTTAAAAATGAGACTTCAAACCAGTGACAAAATTTTATGGCCAAGGGGGTATGTTGCCATTACTTTTTTAAACCCCCGTTATACAACATTCTTGATTATGACAGTAAACCATTAGTGACAAATTAACAACTTATACCTGGAACACAATTCCAAAGGAACCCTGTCCAACAACCAGTGGCGGAGCCAGAACCTTCATGAAGGGTGTTAAAAAAAAAAATTTGTAGCTACTCGGAATTAAACTCTTGACCTTATGTAAATTTTGAACACCCTTGACCACTAAACTATACTTTTGGATAGTGTTAAGGGTGTTCAAAACTTAATATATAGAGATAAAAAATAGATTTTACCTTATATATACAGTGTAATTTTTTGGCGAAGGGTGTTCGGGTAAACACCCTTGCGCCGGGCTAAATCCGCCCCTGCCAACAACTCGCTCTGCCATGTAACTGACGGTCTGAAGGCTAAAGAGAACATTAGAAAAAAAACTATGCACACCAGAAGACCACAAAAGAGAAAATTCAAAGATGGAAATGATAAAAACGATCAGCAACATGAAGTTAAAAGAAATAGCTGAGTTGAAACTATTTTTTAATTTATTTAATTATTTCTCTATTTGTGGGACCAAGTAAGTATCACAAAATCAGTGCCAGACTTAGACATGATTATAACAAGCATTTAAATTATCAACACAAGACTATGAAATACTAAATTAAGTTAAGTAGGAGCATGCAACCTCGCCTAATTTGCAACCTAGAGCTATATCCTAAATAAAACCCAAAACAAAGTGTCCACCAACTCTCCTAAATATTATCAGAACAACATCAAGCAAAGTTATCCCTATCATTAGATGTCCATTGTAGGTCCAATTACTTAACCTTTTTTTTTCTAATCAATTTTTGAACTTACAGATAGCAACAACAACAACAACAACCCAGTATAATCCCACTTAGTGGGGTCTGGGGAGGGTAGTGTGTACGCAGACCTTACCCCTACCCTAGGGTAGAGAGGCTGTTTCCAAATAGAAACCCGGCATCCTTCCCTCCAAGAACTTCCCACCTTGCTCTTGGGGAGACTCGAACTCACAACCTCTCGGTTGGAAGTGGGGGTTGCTTACCATCAGAGCAACCCCTCTTGTCTTACAGATAGCATTACTTGATAATTTCTAAAATCCAAGTAAATCAAGAAAAATTAAAAAAAAGGTATGGGCAATGAATAATTTAATTTGGCGAAACAATCGATCTTCAACGAAATGACTGAACATGTCACCTGTCACCTGTCACAATGATGTGACCTGCTTCACACGAAATACGAGAATGTCTAACACCTTTTCCCGGGTCAACAAAATTTCTTTCCGATTTTTTGTATTTCGCGGACTATAAACAGAGTCAAACTTCCTCAATTCGGGATTAAACTGGTGACTGGTGAGTTGGGACACCATAAATTATCCCAAGTGTCGACTCTGAATCTAATAAACAATCTCGTTTCGATTGTCACTTAAAATTGGAAAAACTTCCCTA
>JASVEL010011345.1:0-40433 GCA_032618575.1 Nicotiana noctiflora | reverse complement strand
GGTCGGATCAATCCATCAACAAACCTCTGCACCCTCTCTCTCTCTCTCAGTGGGGAGTATAACTTTAGCATGGCATGCTAGATCAATGAACCGGGTATCATACTAAGAGACTGTCATAGAGCCCTGTCGGAGGCACTTGAACTACCTACAAAGAGCCTCTCACCGAGTAACTAGGAGAAACTTCTCCAAAAACAACTCTGCAAACTGGTCCCAAGTCAATGATGGCGACCCTGCTGGTCTGGATAAGCAATAGTCCCTCCACCAAGTCTTGGCAGATCCTACCAGTCAAAAGGTTGCGAAGTCGACCACATTGGTCTCCACAATACCCATAGTCTAAAGAACCTCAGGGAGGTTAAATAAGAAATCTTGGGGTCCTGTGTAGTAGAACCGCTGATATGGTGGTAAAGACCTTGGTGAACCTATCCAGCCTCTACAAGGCATCTACAGATATAGACGCTCCATCGCCAGTCTAAGTCATAATACCCAGCTGAACTGCCACAACTAGCTAACAACTAGAAACTGAGCCTGGGAGCTACGTGCTCCTGAGTACGTGTAGTAGGAGTCTGAACTTCTCCTCTAGCTTGGGAAGTGGCTGGTGCTATTGGAAGCAAACCCGCACGAGAGACGCTCTCCATAAAGCCTACCAACCTGATCAAAGCTTCCCGAAGAACTGGGATGGCTATAAACTCTTCTAGCACATGAGTTGGGCCCACCGGAGCTGTTGGGTATGGAACCTCCTCTTCATAATCAACATGAGGCTCCACATCTGGGGCTACTGCTCGGGGCTGAGCTCTGCCCCTGCCTCGGCCTATGGCACGACCTCACCCTCTTCCCCTCGTAGGAGATGCTGACGGGGGCTCGGGCTGCTGCACGGTAGAAGAGGATGCATTTGTTCTCACCATCTACAAAAGAATAGAGTAGAAAGACAATCAGTATAGAGAAACAAAATCGCACGACAAGAAAGAACAAAAGTGAAATTTTCCTAACTCTATAGCCTGTAGGGGATAAATACAGATGTCTCCGTACCGATTCATCAGACTCTATTACTGAACACCTCCAAAAACATTCTCGAGCCCTCAAGGATCCTAAGTAAACACACATACTAACTTAACAACATCATACAAACTTAACCGTGCGATCAAATCGCCAAAATAAAATAACAATGGGCAATCAAACCTCAAAATCATCACTTTTTCATCAAACTTCATAAATTTCATTTTTGGATATTTAGGTTCGAAACATGTCAAATGACGTCCCGTTTCGACCAAATTTCACAAGACGCGCTTAAACCACATATAAGACCTATACCGGGCACCGTAACCAAAATATGGGTCGGATACCAACGCTTTCTAATCCATTTTCATTTCACATTTCCATAAAAATTTTAGAAAAACAATTTCTTTTAAAAATTCATTTCTCATGCTCGGGATCTCAAATTTTGATTCCGAGCATACGCCCGAGTCCCATATTTTTCTACGGACCATTCGAGACTCTCAAATCACGGGTCCTGGTCCATTTCCCCAAAATATTGATCAAAGTCAACTTTAATTATATTAATATCAAAATTTATCAAGTTTTACATAGAATTCATATTTAAGCTTTTCGGCTACGTGACCAGACTGCACACACAAATCAAGGCATCTAAATTTTTAAGGCCTCGGAGGCACAGAATAAAAGAGAAAACTAGGGATGATCCTTTGGGTTGTCACACTAAGCTTGCTATGACTATCAACTATGAGTTATAAGATTCCTATATATAATTCTCTTGAAACCTAATCTTGAGTGTTAGCTAATTTTTCTATGGACTCTGATCTGAATCTTGATTCTCGCAAGTTGTAGGTGTAGTTTATTCCTTCAGCATTAGGTCAAAGCGGGATCAACAGAGCGTGTGGCTTCAATCGAGTTTTGAGAAATAGGCACCCTGTTCACTTCGCATTGGAATTCACTTCTTTTTGTTCTTTTCTTTTTTTTATTTGGGATTGAGACTCATTCTATCGGCCGTCCGAATCATGTGCCTCAAAGTCAAACCTGTTCAGACACAAACAAAAAAAACAAAACGAATGAAATATTTCTGCCCCAATTTTCACTAGGAAAATTTTGCGAGTTATTTGTGACAAAATCTGATCTCATTCTCATTTTTTATCTTCAAGAATTGTATTTATCTATGATGGAACGAATTAGGGAATGGAACCCTGCTCTAAAAGGCACAACTTGGTGATTGAAGCCCTAATGTTGGCAAAAGTTAAAAAATATTTTAAAAAAAAACTTAAATGAGGGATTGAAGCCCTAATGTTGTCAAAATGTGGGAAAAACACTCAACTTAGGGGTTGGAGCCCTAATGTTAGCTAAAAAGGGAAAACCCTAAACTCAAGGTTTGGATCCCTAATGTTGGCTATAAGGGAATAACACTCAACTCAGGGGTTGGAGCCCTAATGTTGGCTAAAAGGAGAATGCTCTACTCAGGGGTTGGAGCCTTAATGTTGGCTAAAGGAAAAATGCTCAACTCAGGGGTTGGAGCCCTAATATTGGCTAAAGGGAAAACGCTCAACTCAAGGGTTGGAGCCCTAATGTTGGCTAAAGGGAAAACGCTCAACTCAGGGGTCGGAGCCCTAATGTTGGCTAAACGGGAAACGCTTAACTCATGGGTTGGGTCCCTAATGTTGGTTAAAGGAAAAACGCTCAACTCATGGGTTGGAGCCCTAATGTTGGCTAAAGGGGAAAAACTCAACTCAGGGGTTGGGGCCCTAATGTTAGCTAAAGGAAAAATTCTCAACTTTGGGGTTGGAGCCCTAATATTGGCTAAAGGAAAAATGCTCAACTCAGGGGTTGGAGCCCAAATGTAGGCTAAAGGAAAAATGCTCAACTCAAGGGTTGGAGCTCTAATGTTGGCTAAAAGGAAAAACGCTCTACTCAGGGGTTGGATCCCTAATGTTGGCTAAAAAAGAAAAAACGCCCAACTCAGGGGTTGGAGATCTAATGTTGGCTAAAGATGAAAATGCTCAAATCAGGGGTTGGAGCCCTAATGTTGGATAGAAGGAAAAATGCTCAACTCAGGGTTGGAGCCCTAATGTTGGCTAAATTGAAAATTCTGAACCCAGGGGTTAGAGCCTTAATGTTGGCTAAAAGGAAATATGCTCAACTCAGGCGTTCGATCCCTAATGTTGGCTAAAAGGAAAAATACTCAACTCAGGAGTTGGAGCCCTAATGTTGGCTAAAAAGAAAAATGCTCAACTTAGCGGTTGGAGCCCTGATGTCGGCTAAGAAAATACCAAGTTTATGTTGGGAATTCTATACTATTCTTTTTCTTAGGAAACTTCCCTTTTGCATTTATTATTTGCTACAAAGCTGTTTCACCACTAGGCATTTCTTTTTTACTGGCTGCACCCACTTTTGTGCGATCGCCTGGATTCCACCTGTTTTAATTTTCAAACAAAAAATAATTGTTAGTTTGAAAGGGTGGTTGCTTTAATGGCCTTGATTGCTTGGTCTTGTCTTTGGTCGAGACTTTCACTACTTGTCGGTTTTGAAGATGATTCTCTCTTTCAATTCGCAAGACTCAACTTTCAAAATTTCATGATGACTTGCCCGAATTCATGTAATGGAGCTAACAGAACCATCAGATTTCTATTCCGAGGTCATCTTCACACTGTTCTGAACACATACCATGTTTCAACTCTTAAGCTCTCATTTAGGAGCTAAGTGTCCCAAAATACTCCGGATCCTAACACCGAACGTCCCGGCAAACCCAAATAGAAGAAATAAACTTAAGGGAAGCAGTTAATGGGGGATAAGGCATAAATTTTAAAAACAACCGGTGGGGTCGTTACATCCTCCTACACTTAAACATTCGTTCGTCCTCGAACGAGCATAGAGAACATACCTGAGGTAGAAAAAAGATGAGGGTACTAGCTGCGTGTATCCTGCTCGGTCTCCCAAGTCGCCTCCTCGGCCGGCTGACCCCGCCACTGAACCTTCACTGAAACTATGTTCTTTGACCTAAACTTCCTGATCTGCCTATCTAAAATAGTCATTGGCTCCTCAACATAGGATAGATCCTTGCAAACTGGTCTGAAATAAAATCCAACACATGCGACGGATCACCGTGATATCTCCGGAGCATTAAAACATGAAATACCGGATGAACTCCAGGCAGGCTGCGAGGTAATGCAAGCTCATAAGCAACCTCACCAACTCGCCTCAAGATCCCAAAAGGGCCAATAAACCTCGGACTCAGCTTCCCTTTCTTCCCAAACCTCATGACGCCCTTCATAGGCGAGACCCGAAGTCAAACCCGCTTACCAACCATATATGGAACGTCTCGAACCTTCTTGTCCGCCTAATTCTTCTATCTAGACTAGGATGCATGGAGTCTGTATTGAATGACCTTAACCTTCTCCGTTGCATACTGAACCATCTCTATGCCAATTAGCCTGGCCTCACCCGGCTCAAACTAACCCACCGGAGATCTACACCTCCTACCATATAAGGCCTCATACGGTGCAATCTGAATGTTGGAGTGATAACTGTTGTTATAAGAACACTCCGTCAGTGGCAGGAAATGATCCCATGACCCCCAAACTCAATCACGCACGAACAGAGCATATCCTCCAGAATATGAATAGTGCTCTCAGACTGTCCGTCCATTTGGGGGTGAAATGTCGTGCTCAACTCCACCCGAGTATCTAACTCCTGCTGCACGACTCTCCAGAAGCACGATGTAAATTGAGTAGCTCTATCTGAGATGATAGAAACTGGAATACCATGCAAACAGATGATCTCCCTGATATAAATCTCCTCCAACTGCTCTAATGAATAAGTGGTACACACGGGTATGAAATGAAAGGACTTGGTTGTCACACCTCCCTTTTCACTACCTTTTATGTTTATTTCCCGATCAAGAGAATAAGGTATACCTCGATATTATGAATACCCCGAGAAGGATATAATAATAACGAGGAAGGAGTTTTTCCAAATAAAGGACAATCGGTTCGAGATTTTATATACAGTTTTAGAGTCGCCACTTGGGAAAATAATGGTGTCCCAAGTCACCGTTAATCCTGAATCCGAGGAAATTGACTTTGTTTTTATCACTTGTCACACCTCCCTTTTTGCTACCCCTGGCAAAGGACACAAAAATATGTGTGCTTGTAGGGTATACCTCGATATTCAAATACCCGAAACGGATATAATAGCATAGAGGAAGGAGTTTTTCCACTTAAAGGACAATCGGTTCGGGATTTCGTTTTGAATTATCAGAGTCGCCACTTGAGAAGATAATGGTATCCCAAGTCACTGGTTAATCCCGAATCCGAGGAATTTGACTCTTTTAATAATGTCCGCGAAACAAAGATCTGGATAAGGAACTCTGTTAACCCGGGAGAAGGTGTTAGGCATTCCCGGGTTCCGTGGTTTTAGCACGATCGCTCAATCGTCGTTCTTGACTCTTGTTTGACTCGTTATACAGATTTTAACAGCATATATGTGCTTTTACTTTAATACTTTTTATAGAATTGCGACATCGCGAAAACACACCTCGAGTCACACCACAACCAGTACGCCTGTGACTTTTGGTATATTTAAGCTTTGCCGGGATTTAAGATTTGAGTTGCACCAGGTGCACACTCGTTCATAGGAAAGTGTATTTGTTCGTGCCCTAAACGGTCTATCGGCTTTGAATTATTTATGGTAAGACAATGGAATTTACTATTATTCTTCCCGGATCTAATTATGTTATCTTATTACTAAAGGGGGCCCCGTTGTTTAATATCGTGCGAGGCTCGTCCCAATTGATCCTAATGTTTAACTATATTTTCTATACATGTTTTTCCCTTAACTGTTTCATCAATTAGCAGACCCAGGCAGCCCTTGTCTTTTCTTCATTGGGCCTGGGTCTTTACTCTATTATTCAAGCGGACGATAAGCCTGCCCAGGCCTTAAAGGCCCAAGCTATTTTTGAGCTTCTGCTCATCAACCCAGTTGGCCTTGCACGATGGTTCAGGTCCATGATGTTTATTGGGCCGAAACTAAACAGGAACAATAACAAAAAGGCGTAAATACATGAGGGTACATATTCGAAATCAATAAAGAACCAAATTGCATTTTTTTTATCATTTAAGGAATCAATACACAAATCAGTAACTCTAAATCAAATATCTATGTACATGAGAACTTAATAGACTGTCTTTACTGCCAATTTATAACTAAGAGTTTACACTAATGTCTAATTACTTACTAGTCGAAAAATTTAGGAACACAGCTTACTTGTCTACGAGATCAGATCAAATTAAAGTGATTCAACTAATTATTTACCGTATCTAAAGAAAAACTAAACAGTTTATTCATAGATGCTTAACTATATCACTGTTTTCATTACGAGCTATACCTCTTATCATTACCAATACATCCTAATTAAGTTGCTTCAATATCTAATTATTTCCCCATTTAAAACTCAATCAGATCTGAGCCTTGATTTGCAAACAAACTAACTGTATAAGCAATGACTACACAAGTATCTACATCTAAGTGATTCAAGGGTTTAAACATGACTAAACAATTGATTTTACTATGACTTAGCTCATTGCAATGTTATTAACCCAGTTATAAACGATTCATTCTAATGTTTTTTTTCTACTTCGAGGCTTGTCTATGTTTAAATACAGAACTGTTATCTAGGTTATTATGATTTACGAAACTTCTATGAAGAACAACTAATGGTTTGAAAACTGTGATTAGTTAACTTATGTTTTAGAGTTTTTTACCTATTTAAACTAAGTGATATGCTATCTACACTACTCTACCACTATTAAGCTATCTATTAGAATGTTTTTGTTTCTGTTCTTCTACTACTACATTCTATACTACCACTAAGCTACATATCTAAGCTACTAAAGCAGTAACACAAAATAAACTACAGACTCATAATAACAGATAAATTAAGCTGAATCTTTATTTTATTTCATCAGAATCATCAATACAGCTTCAGTTGGAATAGAAGTGTACCTGGATCTATAAGGAAAATCAATGAGTCTAAGGGAATTTAGGTAGATAAGCAACAGCAGTGACTTAGACAGAAGATCACAACAATCAACACACAGAAATCCAGATCAAGTTTTTATCAGAAAACCCACAAGAATATACTTAAACAGTGACTACCTATGAATATATTTTCTCTGAACTTTTCTCTTCAAAAGCCAGCCCTTAATCAGCCTTTTTAGGGGGTATTTATAGGTGTGGAAAGGGCTGATGACTTGGGGAGAAAGTTTGGGATTAAATCCCTCTTCTCCCCTCTTAAAACTATAAAACTTGCACTTAGGCCCCAAAATCTGTTACCAAAACCCTTCCAGCATGTGCTGGAAGGTTCTAAAGATTCCCTTTCTAGGCCTTTTACTAATATAACCTTGGGGGTTAAAGATTTTTACAGATTTGCCTTTTAGGGAGACCATTATACCCTTAAACTTCTGCAAAATTGCAGAAATCAGGGGTACAAATGACTCCCTTAACCCCACATGGTTCAAACTATTTACTTATTTACCTTTTGGGCTTCCTTTTATGCCCCTAGGGTCACTGCTGAATTACCCGACCTACCTAGGTCAGGTTTTCAGCATTTTAGACTCATTTAACCTATGGCCAGTCCTTGCATTGGTATTTAAGGACTGGCCAGTTCTACTGTTTAGAACTTAGCCTTCTTTATTTCATTTTAATACTAATTGCAGGATCAACCTGCCTTATTATTGTACTTACCCTATTTAAATTTTAGCCAGTCTCAAGTTGAGACTTGGCTTGGGTAATTAAACCCATTTGCTGAACACAATTGGGCCCAAAGCCTTTGCAGGCTTGGCCACTTAAGGTTCATGGCTCAAAAAGAGCCTGGGCAAGTCTGCATTTGCAGACTTAGCCAATTTTGGAAATCCCAGCCTTTGACTGATCACAGGCTTTGCTAAAGGTCTTTGCGGACCTAGCCACCTGAGCTCAGGGCTCAAAATGAGCCTTGGTAAGCTTGCATTTGCAAGCTTAACCAATTTTGCACAACTAGCCCCTTTTGAGGTGGACTAGTGTGTTTGGACCTCATAGAGTTGATCAATCTTTGCAAAATTGACCACTCTTTGGTCAATTATTACCTAACAGCCTATTTTTGTTCATTTTCAGTTTCAAGCCTATTTAAAAACTAGCCATTTCAAAAGATCTAACTCTAACAGCTATAACCAACCCCCTAAGGTTCAATCAATGTTAATCATATGCTCATACTAACAAGAACTACTGAGAACACAATCATTTTCAACATGTATTGCACACATATCCACATAAGATCAAACAATGTGCATCAATCAATCAAAACTCAGAAGGGAAAAATTGATAGGGTTGAATCTTAATTAATCAGTTCACATTACCCAATTTCATGTGACAAAGTGTCAATCAATGTCAATTTAGACTTAGTTACAAGCAATTTATGTTATATAATACATTGAAAAACTTCAAAACTTTAATGGTTCATGGCATAGGCACACAGAAGCATAGACTCTCACAAACAGTCAACATGAAAGATTAAGTAGGGCTCACAAGAATCAGAGGACCTATGGTATCATTTAGACCCACTAAACCAACCCATTTTCAATGTAAGTCATGATAGACAAGATGAAGAATGTAGAACAGAAGGGCCTAAAGAAGATAATGAAGAAGAATCCTAAATCTATCATGCCAAATGACAGAAGAGAAAACATAGTCACTAAAATGCAGATGAAAGAACATAAGAGATGTTATTAGAGCAAGAACCCTTGAGTGAACATGAGAATCAAACTGCTAAACCTAGAATCAAACTAAATCATGTAGAGAAGAGAAAACAGTAAAGACATTGAGAGCTAATAGAAGAAGCCCTAATCGAGAGTCAAACAGCTAAGCTAAACATGAAGAGAAACGGAAGAGATATCTAAAATTAAACAGATGACATGTTAAAGACCAACAAATAATAAAACCCTAAATATAAACAAAGGGTGAAGAAGAACAGGGAGATTTTTAAGAACAGAGAAGCAAACCACAAGATAACCCTATTAATAGAGATGAAGGGGAATGGGGAAATCAAACGGCTAAACATAATACTAAAACTAAACATGCAAAGAGATAGAAGAGAAAAACATTCAAGCTATTACAAGCTAACAAAAGTCAACCTAATACAAAGATAAGAAAGAATAAAAGCCAACCAACTGAACTAGAGCTAAAGTTACACATGCCAAGAAACAGAAGAGAAGCACAGTCAGGCTATGGGAAACTTAACAGATTAAGAATCACAGTACACAAAAGATGAAGAGAAAGGGTGAATCAAGATAGATCTTTTAACTCAGAGAAACAAAACATGATCGAAACAACAAAACAAGAGAAAAACATGAGAATGAACAAGATGAAAAACCCTAGTAGTAACAGATGAAGCACAAGATTTCAGGTTCTTAAGAATAGAAAAACAAACAGAGATATCAAGACAAAAGTAATAAAACAGAAGGGAAAACAAGAATATGAACAGATAAAGGAAGCAAATAAAGCAAAGAAGAGGGCTAGGGTACTTAGCTTGCAGGGCCGGTCCCCTGAGCTTCCCTTTTCACTCTTTTCACTTCCTTTTTCAGACTCTTTTCGTTTGTTTCTTTTTTTTTCGTTTTTCCTTTTCTCATTTTTTTTTCTTTCTGTTTTCTACTTTGGTCTTCAAGATGGAGTCTTTAGGGTATTTGGTTTGGACTGGGGTGTTTGGGAGAGGGTAAAGTATAGATCTTGAAAGGGGTTTGGTTTTTGAGTCGCCGGAGTTAGGTTTCCGGCGACTTTGTTTTGGATATTCGACGGGATCTAGGGATATTCGAGGGTGGTGGCTTATATGGGGGAATAGATCTGGGTGAGGGGGTTCTGTTGGCATTGGTTTGGGACTCCCGGATTTCGTGGTTTTAGCACGGTCGCTCAACTATCATTCTTGGTTTTATATGATTTATTACATGCCTTTTAACAATATGTACGTGTTTCATCATGAATATTTTACGAATTGCGACGTTGTAAAAACGTACTTCGAGTCACACCGCAACTAGTACGCCTGGGACCTTCAACATGTTTCGGCTTTGTCGGGATTTACGATTTGAGTCACATCAAATGTGCACTCGTATTAGGGAAAGTATATTTTAAGTCGTGCCTAAATCGTCTATCGGCTTCTTATTTTGGAAAGGTTGTGAAATAATCTAGTAACCTTCCCGAGTCTAGTACATAACTTATTCGTTTATTTGGGGGCCCCGCTGTTTTGTTTTCAATGCGAGGCTCATCCCTATTTAGTTTTATAGTCTGATCCTAATATGTATACTACGTTTTCTATTTTAGGTTTTCCCCTAGTTTGTTTTCATATTTTAAGTCCAAGTCTTATTTCTATTTACACGGGCCTGGACTTTGGGCTTGATACATATCAATTTACATTCCTGGGTACTGAAAATGCAGGAACACGCTGAAACACATTCAGCAGAAGCCCAGTATCGTTTTCACATAGTTCTGGGCCTTTGCAGTTTATTAGGCCCAGATCAGATATATTAAGGGAAGAGTAATAGAAATCGGAACTCATTATGTACACAGATAATCAATATTCAGAGGATAAAAGAACTTAAACTATTTTATTCAATAAGAAGAAATGAAATACAGAACTACAATGATAAGTTCAAACTTTAAATATCTCGTATGAATGAAATCTAATTAACTGGTTGTTTTTGTTCTTATTTTTGACAACCACTTTAAACTTAATGAATCTAATTACTTAATATCTAAGGCTAATCAGTATTATCATTTGATAACATGCTAAACTCAATTATTGCCAATTTCAGAGAACTAATTGAATGGTTAGACGTCAAACTATATTAACTATCAATATGTGACATCATTTCAGAATATCATTTGACAGTAGTGTTTCATTTAATATTAACACTATTCAGATTAATCCTATTATTACTAAATTAAACTAACTACTGCATGTTAATGTTATTAACTATCTACTTGTATGTATTTTTTATTTTTATATCAGATTAATGATTAACCTATTTTAATTATCTAAGTGATTTTGATTATCACTACTATACTAATCTACTTACTACACTATTACATTGTTCCAGGTTTATCCGTATCCCATATTGGGTTAGTTATACAACACTTCTTATCGAATTACAATTTCAGCTAAGTTATAATCAAACTACAACAGCTAAATCCAGAAATCAGTAATAGAATTTGTAGCAAATAGATAGTGTATTTCTTCAACTTCAATTCCAATTTGCAATTACATGGTTCAAGCCGTGTACCTGATTCAGCAATAGAAACCAATGAGTCTAGGGAGATGAAAGCACGAGATAAACAGGTAGATCACAGCGAACAATGCAATAGCAATGGAAGAGATTGAATCACAGTAACATGAATGAGTTTCAACAATCAAATTTGAATCCCAGAAACATCGAAGCAATATCCAGCAGAAGACAATACAAAAACCAGTAAAACAGCCAAAGATTTCCTACAGCTTCAAAATATAGCCTTGACTAACCCAGGCAGAAATATTCTATGTATCTATATTAGTATATCTCTGAATTTGTTCAAAAATCCAGCCTTTAATCATGCTTTAGTTAGGTCTATTTATAGGTAAAGTTAGTGAAAATTTTGGGGGGAAATTTGGAAAGTTATTTCTGATTTCCTCCCTTGAATTCTTTTAATTGTTACACTTCAATACCCTTTTCAGATTTGAATTTGCCTTCCAGCATGTGCTGGAAGGTTCTATTTGATTCTATTTGGGGTGTATTACTAGTATACCCCCACTTGCTAAGGTTATTTACTGAGTTGCCTTTTATTTGGGTATATTATACCCTTAGTTTTGTGCAATATTGCAGAAAATACTAGGCCTAAATGTCTTAATGTCCTTATAGGCTCTATTAAATCTATTCCTATTATACCCTTAATGGCAACTACTATTTACCCGACCTTGTCCAGGTCTAGGTTTTCTGTTTCAGCTTTTTATTTAATCGCCGGCCATTATTTATAAGTCATTTAAGACTTGGCCAGATTAGGTATCAATTTCATTTCATTTTAACCTCTTTTTCTTTTCATTTTCTGTATTATAGTTAATTTACAAGACTAGCCAGCTTATTTACCTAAGTCTAAACCTTTTGAATTTTAGCCAGTCCAATATTTGGACTTGGCTTTGCAAAATTAGTCAATTATCATTCACTGGTCACTTAGAATTAGATTAAGGCTGGCAGAACTTAGCCAGTTTTAGATTTTTTATTATTAGAGAGTTAATCATTTTCAGAACTGACCACTTTATTAATTATTTCAATTGTAACTATTTTTATGTTTTTTTTAATATTAGCCAATTAAACTACTTGACATACTTTCAGAATTAGCCAATTATGTAACTACTTATCTATTACAGCTATAACCAATATCCCCTAAGCACATTAGGCTTAATAGCAGTCAAATAACATGAAATTATTACAGATACAACCCTTTCATATTAAATTGCACACATAGTGACAAAATCAGAATCATTTGCCATTTAACCAAAACTCAGAGGGGAAATTTGAATATTGTTGAGTTTCAATCAAACAACTTCATAATTCAGATTTCAAGCATAGCATATCAATTTAACACAAAAAGCATAATCATAATATCTCTCATGTCAAAGACTAACAGAAACCCTAAAATACTCGAGTATATTTAATCAAGTGTAATACATAAGATTATCAAAGAGACCAATGAAGCATGTTATTAAGAGAAATAGATTTATAACAAGAAGCTATTTCAAAGAGAGAAACTAATCTAAAACATGCAACTGATTAAACGACTAAATCAAAGAAACAAAACTTAAACACAAAAGCATGTTGAATCAAAACAGAAAAGAGATGAAGATGAAGAGAAATCAGGTAAGCTCTAACATGCAAATCAGAAAAGCATAGAGAAGAACATAGAACAACATTTATCAAACAAAACATAAAAACAGAAAATAAAGGGTCGGGAACTTAGCTCGCAGGATTTGTCTCCTGAGCTTTTTCCTCATTTTTCTTTTCTTTTCTTGTTCTTTTTTCTTTCTTTTTCTAGTTTCTTCTGAGACTTCAAGTCTGAAGTCTTTTATTGTCTTTTACTAACAGAGATGGGTTCAGGGTGTTAAAGAGAGGGTTTTGGTTTTGAGGTTTGGTTTTGAGTCGGCCGGAGTTAGGGTTCCGGCGACTTGTTCTCGAAGATTCGAGAAGTTTGGGTAAGATTCGAGAGAAATGGTTTTCATGGGGTGGTAGATCAGGAAATGAGGGTTTCATGGTGTTAATTTGGGAGCCGGTGTCATAGATTTGTGGTCACCGGAGAAGAAATCCAGTGACCGGATTTTCAAGAAATTGGGGTTTTTGGGTTTTCTTTGGTTGTCTACGGGGGTTTGGGGTAGAAGATTAGGGAAAGGGTGGTTTTAGGCTTGAGGGTGGCCGGAGACTGCCGTGGAGAGTGGACAGTCTCCATGGACGGCGATGAGCTTAAGAAGAAGAAGAAGACGAAGCACTTAGGGCGGCTAGGGTTAGGGAGAGAGAAAAATGGCCGGTCTCTTGAGAGACCTGGCCTTATATACTTGTAACGTTTGATTGCTTCCTGGCCGTTGGATCATTGATGATCAATGGCCAGGATTGAATTCCCTAAAACGACGGCGTTTGATGAATAAACAAAGGTTGGCTCTCATCCGTCAGATCTCACTAAATGGACGACTCAGATTTGATCATAAAACCCTATTGAATTAATTAATTCCGAATTGATTCTCAGCCATTGGATTAGATAAATGAATGGCTGAGATCAATGTTACTTAAAGAACTGGACCAGATCTTCTTATTTTATTTGGGCCAATTGCATTGGGCTTATATATTTGGCCCAATTCAGTATTGTTTTGTGTATTTTCATGTATTTTAATTATTTTCTTGGTATTTTTCTTTTTGTATTTCATTTTCTCTTTTTGAATTGTTCAAATTCTTTTAATTTCCTATTTTTTCTAATTGTTCTGATATTTTTGCCATTTTTGCTATTTTATCTTATTTTCTGGTATTATTGTATTTTTTTGCTAATTTTCTTTCAATTCCTTTATTTATACTTAACCTATTTTTTTTAATTTTCTAATTTTCATTTTTAATTGTTAACACACACAAATGCATCTTATTTCAATCAAAACATATAATTTCACTCAAAAATATTATTTATTTTAATTTTTGAATTTTATTGCTTCAGGCAAAAATCACGTGCTCACAGCTGCCCCTCTTTGCTCGGGAACACGAAGAGTTTCAGTGCAAAGACAAGTGAGCAATAATGAGAGATTTTTGCCCACTAGCATATTCCGTGAGAAGCATTTTTGAAAACCTTTTGACCGCACCCTGCCTCAGAGGTTGCCTACATATCCTGGGCTAAACAGGAATCAGGTCAGTGTAGTTCGGGAAGGTCTGGTAATTTAAAAACTACAAGAACTTTGCTGTTGCATTGCTATTGCTATGACTACTGACCTACTCCTTATTACACCAGGGGTGAAAAGTGTAAAATGAAGAAGCTATTCTATGCTATAATGCTATGAATTACAGTTTTTCCTATCTACTTTTGTCTTCTTATTCTTCTTTGTCTCTTTTTCCTTGATTTCTTGTGCTACCATCCTTCTTTTGTTGATTTTTCTTTTCTTGCTTCCTTTGTTTTTTGTAATTTTCAATGGTACTCCTTGCCTTTAAATTGATACCTACTTAAAACAAAAACAAAACAACAAAACTTTTCCTCTGCACCAGTGTGGGCTTTTCATGTTACAATGTTACTCATGTTAGCTAACACAAATCACAATTTGCAGAAATTAAAAATTGCAGAAATGTATTCCCTTGTTATACAGGTGGGCGCCTGAACAAAAATTAAAATTATAGAAATGTATTCCCTTGTTATACAGGTGGGCGCCTGAACAGAAATTAAAATTGCAGAAAAGTATTCCCTTGTTATCCAGGTGGGCGCCTGATGCATGAAATGCGGATGTAGAAAAGTATTCCCTTGTTATCCAGGTGGGCGCCTAATGCATGAAATACGGATACAAAAAAGTATTCCCTTGTTATCCAGTGGGCGCCTGATGCATGAAATGCGAATGCAGAAAATTATTCCTTTGTTATCCAGGTGGGCGCCTGATAAATGAAATGCGAATGCAGAAAAGTATTCCCTTAGTTTAATAACTAGGGTGTGAATTTAAAAGATGATACCTTCCTGTTGTTTTGGTATTTTCTTGATTGAGTGATTCTTCCATTCATGAAAAATATTCCCTTGTGATCCAGGTGGGCACCTGATGCATGAAATGCGAATGCAGAAAAGTATTCCCTTGTTATCCAGGTGGGCGCCTGATGCATGAAATGCGAATGCGGAAAAATATTCCCTTGTTATCCAGGTGGGCGCCTGATGCATGAAATGCGAATGCAGAAAAATATTCCCTTGTTATCCAGGTGGGTGCCTGATGCATGAAATGCGAATGCAGAAAAATATTCCCTTGTTATCCAGGTGGGCGCCTGATGCATGAAATGCGAATGCAGAAAAATACTCCCTTGTTATCCAGGTGGGCGCCTGATGCACGAAATGCGAATGCAAAAAAATATTTCCTCAGTTTGATAACTGGGTGTGAATTTAAAAGATGATACCTTCCTGTTGTTTTTGGTATTTTCTTGCTTGATTGAGTGATTACTCCTCTATGGATTCCTCCTTTTTTTGCTGAACTTTTTTTTTATGTTTTCTTTTTTTTCACATTGGTCACATTCACTTTTAAAGTGATTAGTGACAATTTGTTCCTGTCTAAATCGCAAAACAAATTTTATTAGTTATAAGCTGCTGGCAACTGTCATTTGCTGCTCCTGCCTTTTATTGCTTTACTCTTTTTGCTTTTCTTCTGCTAAACGACCTTTCAGTTGACTTCCTCTGTAAACTCTTTTTTCCATTTTCCTTGCTTTTTTCCACTTTTTTTTTATTTTCTTCGGCTCTGATCGCCGTCCTTCATTATTTCCTCTTTCCCTTCTTTTTTTTTCAATACAGCGTTATTTCACCTCTTATCATGAGAAGCTGGTAGTTAGCTTTCAATGGACAAATTGGTTTTTAAATCAATGAAATGCAGAAACAAATGAATTTTGAAAAAAGGGTAATGGTTATTTGGAGGAGTGACAGATCTTATCTGGGTATGTTGGCTGATTCCTTTGACCATGCCATGTATGTAAACTGTGACCCAGTTTGTTCAATCGAATTGCTATTATTTCAGCTCCAACTTTCTTTCAACCCAAACCGGTCTTATTTTTTTGTTGTTTTTCCTTTTTTTCCAAAACAGTCCTCACAGTCGCCTTATGGTGCCGTTAAAGGTTTTCACCAATAAGACTCTCTCATTTATTTCTCTCAACCTCACCATCGACTCGCGGTGCCGATTAAGGTTTTCACCGATGAGACTCTCTTATATATATATATATATATTTTTTTTTTTTTCTGAACCACTGATATTGTCTATGCCCTGTTCTTCCTTTATTTTAAATATTTTTGCTATTTTCTTGAAATTTATTAGAAGGTCTTTCTTTGGACCATAATGTGGCTTTGGGATGGGTTAAGAAAGAAGGATATAAAGGCTAAAAAAATTTACGACGGTTTTAAAATATTTACAACTCTCGGAATTATAAAACATAACTTCTGCCCAGTTTCAATATGTGTGGGATTTTTGGATTTTTCCTTTATTGTGACTGAACCTCAATGAGGCTGCCTACGTACCATTTCGAGACTAAGTCAGACGTAGTTCAAACTACGCAATTAATTCATGGTTTCATATGACTTTTTCCTGATTGCTTTGTCTTTTTCTTTTGTTTGCATTTTGCTTTTGCTCTTTTTTTTTTATTTTTTTTTCATTTTTCATTTTTTTTTTCATTCTCCATTTTTCATTTTTCTACTTTTCTTTTGTATCATAAGCAATTCCGAGAGAGGGATATGAAAGAATAGATCGAACAAGGCTCAAGGGGGATGTCAATGGATTAAGTGTTTGGATAGAGAATAAAATGCCTTCATCATTTTAATTCCAAAATCACAAAAAATACAATTATACAAATGAAAAGGAATCATACATATTATCTCTTGACTGCATCTGAATTGATAGCAGTATCTACGCATTTTCCTTCAACATCTGTCAGATATAGGGCTCCATTGGACAACACCCGTGATACCATAAACGGTCCTTGCCAGTTTGGTGCAAATTTGCCTTTCGCTTCAGCCCAATGCGGCAAGATACGACTCAATACCAATTGTCCTATTTCAAATTTCCGAGGACGTACCTTCTTATTATATGCTCTAGCCATTCTCCGTTGATATAATTGCCATGGCAAACTGCTGCTAACCTCTTCTCTTATTTTCACGCTGATGTCCGTTTTAAACTTTCTCAACTTCTGTTTTACCGGACGACATTCTTGATAAATGGGCAATTTATGTACCACCAGATCAGTGCTGAGTCCGGGCATGTCATCATTGGACCAAGCAAATATGTCTTTGTATTCATGTAATAACTTTATTAGATCTTCTCTGGGGGAAGCCTCTAGGTGTACACTGATCTTTGTTTCCCGGACGTTATCCTCACTCCCCAAATTAATAGATTCTGTCTCATTTAAGTTCGGTTTGGGTTTTTCCTCATATTGATTCAAATCTTTACTGATTTCCTCCAGTGTTTCCTCATCATCATATTCTATTTCACTTTCATTTTCGATCTCTTGTATAACTATTCGATTGTCAAGACACGGTCGGGAATCCTTTATGCATGACATATCATCAGAATCATCAAATATTGAACTGTACAAAAAGAAAAAAAATAATAAAAACAAGGCAAAAGTGAAGAAAGACGAAGAAATTGCATTTCATTGATATTTTTTTCAAAAAGATAGCAGAGGTTGGATATATTTGACTCACTGATATGCGCCTTGGAAGAGGTACCTCGATGATCTGCACATGAAAAACATGCACAGGAAGGGCATGTGTACACCTCAATGGTACTCAGTAAGTGCCAAGCTAGCCTCGATCGGGTAGTGACGAGGAAAGAACAGGGCCCTACTAAGGCAAAAACATTATAGCAGTACTAATTAACAGTGTAGAAGTCTGACGAAAATAATAGTGCAGCAGTGTAAGAAGGCAAATCAACGAAATAATAATAACTACAACGGTAGAGTAGAAGCACAGAGCAAACACAACTCAATATCAAGTACAAATGAGGGTCTCCCAATATACCATCTTGTAGCCCTTTTTTCAACTATCCAATGGATCTCCCAGGATACCGTCCCGTAGTCCAACTCTCGTACTGATACAAAAGGATCTCCCGGGATACCATCCCCTAGTCCAATCATCAATGTGAGAGGGGATCTCTCGGGATACCGTCCCGTAGTTCCAAAATAAAAGTGCAGGTGGATCTCCCGGGAATCGAACCTGTAGTCTGAAAATAAACAAACAAGGGGGGAGCTACCAGAATCCCATATTCCTAGTCCTAATGTAAATGCACAACTACAGCCGAAACAAACCAAGGAAACAAAGAACGAAAGACAGAACAACAGATAGAACTAGCCTAGCCTGTTTCACATTGTACAGTCAAAACAACATAAGCAATTAGGCAGTTAAGTCAGCTAAATATGATTTCCTAACCTAGCACAAGTAAAAATTTCAGGTTGGATCAAGCAAGTAATAAAGAAAACTAAATATTAACAATTTAAGTGAAAACCGGATATTCATCAATCGATTAAGTACGCGCTCGTCACCTCACGTACAAGTCACATAAATATCAAAAAACAATCCTAAGCGGAAAAGTCCCCGCCAAAAGATTAGGCAAGCCACTTACCTCGAACTGGCTCAATATCACTAGAAACCGCACTTTTGCCACGAGTATCCGACTCCAAATGACCCAAATCTATTCATTTCAATTACACATCATAAATAATATTGCAAACAACTGATCCCACTATCAAATTTAAAGCTAGGATGCAAAATAGGTAAAATGACCAAATGCCCCTCTAGCCAATGCCTCAGAATCAAATAATTTTCACGTTTTCAGAACCCTCGTATGCTCACGAGTCTAACCATATAAAAATC
Organism: Nicotiana noctiflora; assembly: GCA_032618575.1. Taxonomy (NCBI): domain Eukaryota; kingdom Viridiplantae; phylum Streptophyta; class Magnoliopsida; order Solanales; family Solanaceae; genus Nicotiana; species Nicotiana noctiflora. The sequence goes on along the minus strand of JASVEL010011345.1, from coordinate 21,323 downwards.
TCCCAAGGCGGAGGTCAAATATCCCCTCAAAACCCCATACTTAGGTCTAAGAAGTTTTACCCACTTTCCATTCAAAAACACAAAATTAAAGGGTTAAATTAAGAGAAGATTCATGGAATTTTGGTCAAAAATCGAGTGAGAATTACTTACCGAAGTTTCTCAGGTGAAAATCCCTTAAAAAATCGCCAAAAGCCAAGCTCTAGAAGTCAAAATGTGATAAAAATGGTGAAACCCTCGAAATTGGAATTTAAATCTGTCTATCTAGATAGATGGTCATCGCGAACGCGGAAGAAGCATCACGTTCGTGGAGAAGAAAGAAATGAAAGGGGTCCGCTACTCATCACGAACATGACACCGTGTCCGCAAACGCGAAGAAGAAAGGATTGGAGGTCCAAGGGCTGACCTTCGCAAACGCGTGAAACTGTACGCGAACGCAATGTACAAGACAACTAACTACGCGAACTTGGTACGGTTGAAGTGAACACGGTGAAGGGGGAGGCAGAGCTTCACGAACACGAGGCTCTAAATGTGAACGCGCATAAGGATTGCCTAGGTGGCCAAGATAAGCCTTCGCGAATGCGGTGAAGGCATACCAGAAGTAGCAACAACAATTCAAAAATAGGAGGAAATGGTCCTTTGAGCATCCGAAACACACCCGAGGCCCCCGAGACCTCAACCAAGCATATGGACATATCCCATAACCTCATTCAAACTTTTAGAAATTCTTAAATCACCTAAAACAACGTTGGAAACACGAATTAAGCTACGAACTTTAAATTCTAACCAAACACACTTTCGATCAAAACCTACCCAAACGTCGCTCGAATGACCTGAAATTTTTCACACATCCCAAATGACATGACGGATCTATAGGAACTTTCAGAATTCCAATCCGACCCTCGGATCAAAAATCGAGTATCAGACCGAAAACTTCAAAAATTTAAACTTCGGCATTTCAAGCCTAAAGGAGCTACGAACCCCCAAAATATATTCTGAACACGCTTCCAACCCCAAAATTATCTAATGGAGCTAATGGAACAATCGAATTTCCATTCCGAGGTCGTCTTCACGTTGTTCTGAACACAAACCATTTTTCAACTCTTAAGCTCTCCATTAGGGACTAAGTGTTTCAAAACACTCTGGATCCTAACACCAAATATCCCGGCAAACACAAATAGCAGAAATGTACTTAGGGAAAGTAGTTAACGGGGGATCGGGGCATAAATTCAAAAAACAACCGGCCGGGTCGTTACAATCGCAAACAATATTGAATTCTACAAGTAAAAATGCTTACATTCTAGATTCCTCCTTTGCGGGAACCCTTCGGGATTCGACACCAGGTACTCCATCTTGATGTGGAAGAATTTACGCCAGAAGCGGTGGTTAGTCTTGTCATCGGCCTTAACGACCAAGCCCCTTATGCCACGACTTTTCAGCAGCATCATTAACGACCAAGCCCCTTCTTATTGTAAAAGGTATCAGTGTTATTCTTGAATAATACAACTCTCTTCTTTTCTCCCATTCTCTCTCTAACTTTAACTAACATCTTCTCTTGAGCTCATAATATCATCTTACAATATTAGATCTACAACAATAATGTCCTTCTTACATCTTTAGGTCTATTATATTTGATTACGATTTACCCTTTCATATTTTTGATTGTTTTCTAGCTTACAAAGTACATTCTTAATTTTTGAGCCAAACAATTATATTAGCAATAACATTCAAAATTTATTAGGAAGAAAATTATCGGATTATTGTGTCCTTCTAAATAGGGCTGTGTTCATTCTCCTAACAACCGTTGGATGCCTTTCAAGATTAAAACAAAGCTCTTGCTATAAAAGCCTTTATATAGCCGCCAAAAGCTATCAGCTATAAAAAGCAAAAGTTCAATTCACCAGTGCATCAATTTGGGATATAATTTTCATCTATTTGTAAGTATGAAAATTTTCTGTCATAAAGATGGTTTCATAAAAATGCCTTATTTATATTCTTGTATAAGTTTACTCTTATAGATTATCTTTTAACATGTCTACAACAATGTAATATAGTAGTATGCCTTCGTTATTGTGTAAGCATGGAAGTATACGCAGAGATTTTAAAAAGAATACAGATGTATTTGTAATGACCGCCATATATTTGACGGATTTTCTATTAGTAAAACTCGGCAGAAAGAACAACTCCTAATATAGCAAACCGCCATATAATTTAAGCAGAAAAAAAAAACCATCACATAATTTACAAATATTCCTTGTTTTATTTAAACTTGATTTTTCTTTTTCTCTTCATCAAGAACTCATGTTCTTTTTTTGTTTTTGTAGGCATGTATTAGATTATATATTAGCATCTCATAACTAAAAAACCCCTTAAATACATATGATGCGACTAAGGGTGTGTTTGGTACGAAGTAAAACATTTTCTGGAAAATGTTTTCCAATTTTCCCATGTTTGGTTGGCTTAAATATTTTGGAAAACATTTTCCTTATCAATTCATTTTCCTCCAATTGGAGGAAAATGTTTTCCTTATCAAAAAGGGAAAACATTTTCCAAAGCTCCTTCTCAACCATTCTCACCCTCACCAACCCACCCCACCCCCTCTCCAAAAAACAGTTTTTTTTTTAGAAAAATTTTAGTTTTTCCGTTACCATCCACCCTACTACCCCTCCACCCCACCCCGCAAAAAAAAATTTCTTTTACCTTAATTTTTTTCTATAATTTTAAATTTCTGTTTTCTTATTTTTCTGCACCACCCACCCCCACCCCTACCCCCTCCCCCTCCCCCCTCCCCCGCACAAAAAAAAAGGAATTTTTTTTTGTAATTTAAATTTTTATTTTTTTTCGATTTACTCCCCCCCTGCCCCAGCCCCACCCCCACCCCCCTCCCCCCCCCCCCCCCCCCCCCCGAAAAAATTTTAAAATATATTTTTTAGTTTTTAATTTTAATATTTATCATTTAAAGACTCAATATTTTACAAGTTCCAAAATTATGAGTTCGGAAGTTTACGGTTTAAAAATTATAAATTTTACCGATTCGAAAATACGCAATTTTTGCGTTAAAAAGTAAAGCATCACATTAGTTCCTTTAGATTGTGTCAATTTTTAGAGACTTCGGGAAGGGAGGGGTGGGGAGGTGGGAGGGGGAGGGGTAGGAGAGTTGCAAAAAAAATATTTTTCTAAAAAACTATTTTTTACTCTCTAACCAAACATATAAAATATTTTCCGGAAAATGTTTTCCACTTACCAACTAAACAAGAGAAAATAAGTGATAAAATCACTCATTTTCCATGAAAACATTTTCTAGGAAAACATTTTCCATAGAAAACATTTTCCTTCATACCAAACACACCCTAAGTATTTAATTGTTTATTTTGCAGGTTCAGAAAATATCCCATTAATTTGAGCTTAAATTATCAAGTCGCTAACCAATGATCATATCGTCATATATACGGCTATGATCTTTGACTTTTATTTTATTGCATAAAATATATTTTAACTAATGATCTTATGTGGTTATTAAAAATTTAGTTCTAAATGGATCGAGTTACACCCCTTTGTTTATCATATTTACCCATCTTAATTGAAAGCTTAAATACCCTAATTAAAAAAAAAAAAAGACCTACAAACTGCATCAACCCAACATTTGGTACTCTTCACTAAAAGTCAAACCCGTTCATTCAGAACTAAGGTTGATAAATAACCATGATGAGTTATTTCTCCTTTCACTAGAGAATAAGGCGCCGTTTGGCCATACATTTCGGCAACGTTCTGTTAAATTCTTTTAAAAAATATTGTTTGTTTATAGATTAATATTGAACTATTTTTTAAAAATTTTCTGAAATTACTTTTTCAAGTTTTAACTAAACTAAAAGTCAAAACCGTTCATTCAGAACTAAGGTTGATAAATAACCATGATGAGTTATTTCCCCTTTCACTAGAGAATAAGGCGCCGTTTGGCCATACATTTCGGCAACGTTCTGTCAAATTCTTTTAAAAAATATTGTTTGTTTATAGATTAATATTGAACTATTTTTTAAAAATTTCTGAAATTATTTTTTCAAGTTTTAACTAAATTAATATACAAACGCTAACTTAGACTTTTGAATTAAGAAAATTCAATGGCTTTAATTTTGTTGATGTATCACACTCGCATTCTCTATTGCTTATCGATTGATAAGATCATCATAGCCACATGTTCAAGGCATAAAGAAAAACAAGAGACTTTCTGGAAGGGTGCAAAATGAATGAACTGAGCCTCTTCGAAAACTTAGAAGGTTTTTTCCTCACAATATATGACTTTGAGTATGGGAACGATTACAACGTTAAAGCAACAAATAAAAATAAAACTGGCAAAAAGTTAGGTTTTATTTTTCTAAACTCACACCTCTTAAATTTTTTAATTTCCTAACTTTAATTTGTGATATTGGAAAAATCAAATACATATTTGTTGTGCTAAGGAACGGGTATTAGTTAGAGTTATAATTAACTTTATTATTCTATTGCTAAGTTGAAATTCATTAACTGACTTATACTATGGTATATGCATAAGAATTATGTGAAAGTTTACGTTTAAGTTGAAAGATGATATAAAGAGGAGTATCTTATTTGGAGGGATCACATACAAACTTAATAAGTTTTAAGATCATGATAATAAATTATATTAATATTTTATTATCATAATCTTTTCGGAATACACACGATTCTCGAAAATTACATCAGTATTATTCAAATATATTATTCTTTTGCATAGATTCGCACACATATCGACTACTTAAATAAAAAATAAAATAACAAGAATAAAATTATAAATCATCAAATAAAGATAATTTTATGAGTAAAGTAAGATTCTTATGCTTTAATGACTTAGTTTGCATGTTAGTAATAATGAACTACTTATTGGAGGACGGAACAGTAGACAAGGAAAATAAATAGTAATAAAGAAATGTTACTTAAAATTATACAAGTTTTTATGACAAAAAGGTCATTTGATACGATATAGATAATTAATGTAATTTTAAATATATAAGTATGGTCATACTAACTCTACCTGATGGTAAAATTCTTGAAGAAATTGAAGGATCACGATAAAACAATTATGTGATTTTCTTATCTTAGAATCTCAATTTACAAAGATAGTATGCTAACAACCTTTTGTGCTTATATATTTGACAATTATGTAGAGTGAGATTATACTAAATTTTTCTTGATTAATCTTTTCTAGCTAGGGAATTTTGACAACAAGAATCCTAATAATAAAAAAGCGATCTAAATGGATGAAAGAAATATGCACCATGAGTATTATTTATAAAGAAGTATTGGGTGAGGTATGCTTTGTTACATGTTTTTATCTCATAAAATCTAAAAAAGGTAAAAGAGTGAAATATATCTAATTAAATTTTAATTGTACTACTTATAAATCACGGATTATATGACTCGGTTGTCACGATCCGTATTTCTCACCATCGGGAGTTGTGATGTGTCTACTGTTGGAGCTAAACAAGCCAAATATTTAAACATCTTCGATTAACAACACAACAATAATGAAATAACTAGTTCTTAGATAAATGCAGAAATCTTTTAAAACATGATTAACTGAAACCCAAAAGTGAGGAAGATTAATAATTCACTACCCAAGACTGTAGTCGCTATCTCACGAACTACTCATGGATGCTCTAAACAAGTCTAAATAGAAAAATACATAGTGTCTGTCTCGGTACAATGGAAACAAACAGAAAATATGGAAAGGGACTCTGGCCTGCGAACGCCAGCTAGGCTGAAGTAAGCTCCTACTCAATGTACTGCTGCTGTGGTACGAAAGCTGCTCTGGTGATGTGATCTGTGGAAAAAGCAAAGAAGTGTAGCATCAGCACAGCCTACCCCATGTGCTAGTAAGTGCCTGGCCTAACTCCGGTGAAGTAGTGACGAGGCTTGACAGGACTACAAAATCAACCTATGCAGTTCAACATATACATATATATATATATATATATATATATATATATATATATATATATATATATATATATATATATATATATATATATATATATATGCAATAAAAGTAAAGAAATTACCAAAATCTAAGCAGTTAAAAAGGGAGAGGAGCATGCTATGGGGGAGTACAATCCGGATATAAAAGTTATCAACTCAAATAAGAAACAAAGTACAACAAAGATTATAGAAGCAGGAAAATCAATAGTTGCACGACATTAACCTTCGTGCTTTTACTATCATCCTCACCTAAAGCAATCAAATAAAATGCACGGCATCACCCTTCGTTCTTTCCTTCACATAACTCTCATTCCATGGCACGGAATGATCCTTCGTGCAAATATAATCGAATCGGAGCACGAAATATCCATTTGTACATAAATAATCAAAACATGGCACGGAATGACCTTTCGTACAAATATAATCAACAATGGCACGGAAGACCCTTTGTGCATTATCACTCTTCCTCGCCCAAACAACAATCACAACCAAACGGGCAGGGGAAATAAACAATAATAAGAAATATCCCAGCAAGGGAAAACACAAATAAACAACTAAATCCCGACAAGGGAGTAAAACAACTTTCACATCCCGGCAAGAGTAGTAATTAATATACTCAACCCATCCTGGCAAGGGATTAATCATATTTCTTTCCAATTATTTCATTTCTTACGCAATAGTATTTTTATCGTTTGAGCCAGTGCTCCAAAGAATTCACAATTCATAATTAATCCTCAAACTTTTCACTTTATGTAGAAATCATTAATTAGCTTGGAACAGTCCCAAAATATACCAAAACAAGTACCAACAAAGATCCACGGTCATGCTAGGCACCAGTGTATAGATACTCGTTACTATGCCTATACACCGTACTCGATCATTTAGCAAATAGTAAGTAATAACACTCTAATCCTCTTCACTCAAACCAAAGTTAGATCAAACACTTACCTTAGTGCAAAGTATAGCAATCAACTCTCCAATACCACCTTAACTCTAAAATCCAACTCCGAAACAATGGTATCTAGGCATAATTAATTCAATAATATCAATTAGGGCTCAACAACATAATCCCATAGCCTAGAAATGAGTTTTCTAGCTGATAATAGGTAAATTTGACTATAATTATGCCCTAAATAATCACACTTTGTTGTTGAATTGATATTGTTTATGATGACAAAATGCTTTGATTAATGTTTATTAGTGTGTTATAGGTACACATGAACCATTGGATTCTAAAGGACCTATTTTGGAGTCACATGTTGATGAAAAGGAAAAGTGAAGAGTTGAAGTGAAGTGAGCATGAAAATAGTGAAGAAGAATCCGAAGTACTGTTCATCCGCGGTTCACTCGCGACCACGGATGAACCGCGAAGAAACAAGCTCTCTGAACTTTTCGGAAGAATTAGAACACTGCTATGTTCGCGGTTCGCCCGCGACCGCGGACGAACCGCGGAAGGCGCCGCACAGTACTTTCCTAGTTGTGTTCAAATTCAGTTTTTTAGCCCTAAAACCTCTATATAAACTCCTAGTTCGCCCAATAGAGGCAAGCCTTGTATTTTTGACTACTTTTGCAAGACAATTAGTAAGAGAGAACTCTCTCAACTCATTCCTTTATTTTATATCAAGTATTTATTTATGAATTAAATTATTATTCTTGTTTCTTTGAGCATGAGTAGCTAAATCCTTTTCTAAGGTTTTGATGGAACCTATTGAGTGATGAATTTCTCGGTTATGTGATTACAAATTATTAGCTAGATTTCTATTTGTTCAACTTCGTTCTTGTGGTAGTTAATTTGTAGGATCCCCAATTAGCTGTGCCTATTTAGTGTGCATAACTTGGAAAAGAGTGCATATTTAGGTATATTATTGAACAACACCACACCTAGGTTATTGGAGGAATCTATAACTTTAGGCGTAAAGACGGGATTAGGAATAACGAAGTCTTGGGTGCAATCTTAAGTGAACTATTCAAATTAAAGCTAGCTAGGGTAGCTCGGGAGAGTGCACTAGTAAATTATTGTAATTGCTCGGGAGAGGGTTACTGTACAAATAACGTTCATGATTGATAGAATATATTGACAATTTGTATGAGCATAACGAGAAGGGATTCCATCAATAGGGAAAATAAATACCTTAGTCTCTCTCCATATTATTTTACCCAACATTCAATTCTTTCTTTTAAGACTTTTTAATTCTTGCAAAGGTAGTTGGTCGAAAATCACACAAATATATACTCGAAATTTTGGGAACTTGATTCGGAAGTATTCTTGGGTTGTGAAGGTTGCAATTGGTAGGTTAATTCTCTGTGGGATCGATTCTGGACTTATTAGACCAGGTTATATTGACTACGACCGTTGCTTGGACGTGAATCAATTTTGGCGCCGTTGTCGGAGAATTAACGGAATTATCAATTGCCATTGACAGAACTTCAAGATTCTTGTGTGTTCAGGTTCTTTCTACACTTTACATTGAATATTTTGATGGTTGTTGATTTGGGTACTCAGGTGCATGCCTAGAAAATCTACAAGGACTGGAGAACTAATTGAAGGAGTCACAGACCCCGAGCAAACTTTCCGGGCACATAACAAGGCTATCAAACAAATTCAGCAATCTCAACAACCAATCAAACTAGACTTCGACATGGGTGACACAAACGAACCAAACCAGCAAGCTGGGTTAAATATGCAAGAGGCACAGGAGGCACAGGAAGGTGCACTGTATGACTGGGCACAACCCACAACGGATAATTTGGCAACTGCCATCGTTGTGCCAGAAATTCAAGCTGAGTCTTTCCGGATTACCAACAACATGCTACACTTGTTTCAAAAAAAAGGGATTATTCTCTGGGACTCAGGTTGAAGATCCACAGCAGCATCTGAAGAACTTTCTCTTGATATGCAAGACACAGAGGCAACCGAATGTGACTCCAGAAGCCATCAGATTATCGCTCTTTCCATTCTCAGTTACAGGGGTTGCACAGGTATGGCTAAACTCACTCCCATAAACTCTATTGCAACTTGGGATGAGTTAGTCAAGCAATTCCACAACAAGTTTCATCCACCTAACAAGACAACTCAACAAATTGATGAGATTGTGAGCTTCAAGCAGAAACCAATGGAAACATTACATGAAACTTGGGGCAGATTCAAGGGTATGCTTGTTATGTGTCCTCACCATGGGATTCCTGAGCAGATGTTGGGTCAAAGGTTCTACATGGGGCTTTCAGACAGTATGAAGAATATTGTAGATGCTTCAGTAGGTGGGGCTTTTCTGAGCAGGACTTGGAGAGAGGGCCAAAATTTGCTAGAAAAGATGGCTCAAAATTCCAGGTGGACGACCAGGAATGCTCCTATCACTCCAGTGGTACACTCTGTACCTCTGAATCCGTCCAACACTCTAGAGGAGAATGTGGCAACTTTATGTACACAAATGAGCATCCTGACAAAGAAAGTGGAAGAATCAGGGGTTAAGCAGTAGGTTCATATTGTAGGCACTACCAATGGTGGTTTATGCACATCTTGCATTAGCCAACCCATATGTAATCCATGGGCTGCAGACCAAGAACATCATCACCAGCATGAAGATATGAACTAAGTAGCAAATTATGGAGGGAAGAGACAGGGTAATCCGAATTGGGGGCAGCAGGCTCCACAGCAGTACAGGCCTCTACAACTACAGTATAATGCAGCAGGTATGAGGCCACCAAACAACATGACTCCATATCCTAGACCTCAGAATTTCAGCAATCAGTAGCAGGGATATCATCCACCTTCACCACAGTATGGGGGTAGACATGACGATGGGTTCGCAAGGTTGGAATGTATGATGCAGTAGGTAATTGGGTCAAATGCCAAAACCAATGAAAGAATAGATGCACATGACGCAGCGATAAAAAATATGGAAGTACAGATGGGCCAGATTGCTATGTCACTTAACAATCATCCTCAAGGGACATTGCCTGCAGATACACAAACAAACCCAAAAGACCAAGTCCCAAAGCAGCTGATGGCAGTGACTCTGAGAAGTGGTAGAGATCTGAATGCTGAGAAAGAAGAAGAGAAAAGCAACGCACAGGCTGAGACACTCACTCCGGTGCCCATTGAACTGGATGAGTCCACAGGGTTGACAGAAGTTACAGTCCAGCCAGTTGCTAAAGTTAAAGAGCCACAACAGGGAACGAAGAATATAGCTGAACAGGTAGAGCAGCAGGTTAAAGAGAAAGTGATAGAGATGGAAAAGTCCCAAGTCATTGGGAAGAAGAGGCCTCCACCACCATTCCCCCAAAGGTTGGCCAAGCACCATAAATAAGAGCAATACAAAAAGTTCTTTGATATGCTCAAGCAAATCCAGGTAAATATTCCTTTAATTGAAGTTTCGAAAGAAATGCCTGGGTATGCTAAGACGATTAAAGACTTGATGTCGTGGAAATTTGATTTCCAAGACTTGGCCACCATGACCCTTACCCAGACTTGTAGTGCAGTGGTCTCTAGACCCATTGCTGAGAAACTATCTGATCCAGGTAGCTTCACCATTCCATGCACTATAGGTAATTATGCGTTTGCAAAGGCATTGTGTGATTTGGGGGTGAGCATTAATCTCATGCCCTTGGTTATTTATAAGAGGCTAGGCATTGGGAGAGCCAGGCCTACCTCTATGTTATTACAGCTTGCTGACAGGACGATTAAGTATCCATTTGGTATTTTAGATGATGTGCTTATCCAGGTAGGGAAGTTCGTGTTTCCCGCCGATTTTGTGATTCTTGACTGCAAGGTGGACGAGGAAATTCCTATAATCCTAGGAAGACCATTCCTAGCCACCGGGAGAGCTCTAATTGATTGTGAAACTGGGAACTCAACATGAGGTTGAATGATGAGGAGATCATATTCAATGTGCAAAAATCCATGAGGCGCCCTAGTAAGTTCGCGAATTGCTCTCTTATTGATGCGGTTGATGTGATAGTGGAGATCGACGATGCAGAGTTGACCATTGAAGATCCACTTCAAGCATGCCTGATGAACTTGGAAGAGGTGAATGGTGATAGTGTAGCAGAATGGGTACTATCTCTGGAAGGCAAGGGGTTTTGGGAGAGAGAGCTTGAATTCGAGCCTCTACACTTAGAGAAAAGAGAGACCCCTCCTGCAAAACCATCCATAGAAGAGCCACCAAAGCTTGAACTTAAACCACTACCATCTCATCTCAGGTATGAATTTCAAGGTCCTAACTCCACTTTACCTATTATTATCTCATCTAGTTTGTTAGATCTGCAGGCTCAAAAGCTTATACATGTACTAAAAGAATGCAAAACTGCCATTAGGTGGACCATGGCAGACAAAAGGGGATCAGCCCTGCATATTGCATGCATAAAATTCTCCTGGAAGAGGGACACAACCCTTCCAGGGAACATCAAAGAAGGATGAACCCAAACATGAAGGAAGTGGTGAAGAAAGAGGTAATAAAGTGGCTAGACGCGGGAATCATTTTCCCAATCTCTGATAGCAGCTGGGTTAGCCCAGTTCAATGTGTGCCAAATAAAGGTGGCATTACGGTGGTGAAAAATGAGAATAATGAGTTGATCTCAACTAGAACCATCACCGGATGGAGAATATGCATGGACTACAGGAAGGTGAATCTAGCCACCCGCAAAGACCACTTCCCACTTCCCTTCATTGATCAGATGCTTGACAGGTTGGCAGGAAGGTCACACTTCTGCTTTTTGGATGGATACTCGGGGTAAAATCAAATCTCCATAGCCCCTGAAGATAGAGAGAAGACCTCCTTCACATGCCCATATGGCATTTTTGCCTTCAGAAGGATGCCATTCGGACTATGCAATGCACCTGCCAAATTCCAAAGGTGCATGATGGCCATTTTCACGGACATGGTGGAAGACATTATGGAGGTGTTCATGGATGATTTCTCAGTGGTAGGGAATTCATTCGATGAATGCCTTGTCAATCTGACAAGAGTGATGAAACCGTGCAAGGAGACAAATTTAGTGCTAAACTAGGAGAAGTGCCATTTCACGGTACAAGAAGGTATAGTATTGGGGCACCGGATTTCAAGCAAAGGCATTGAGGTAGACCGAGCCAAAGTTGATGTCATTGCAAAGCTGCCTCCACCAATATCCGTCAAGGGCATAAGAAGCTTTCTAGGACACGCCGGTTTTTACCGGAGGTTTATCAAAGACTTCTCCAAAATATCAAACCCTCTCTCTAAGTTAGTTGAAAAAGATCACCCCTTTGTTTTTTCTGATGAATGCAGGATTGCTTTTGAGGAACTGAAAAAGAGGTTGGTCACAGCACCCATCATCATTACCCCCGACTGGGAGCAACCGTTTGAGATAATGTACGATGCAAGTGACTACGCAGTGAGTGAAGTGCTGTGCCAATGGAAAGACAAGCTGATGCATCCAATATACTATGCAAGTAGGACCTTGAGTGGAGCACAAGTAAACTACACAGTGACGGAAAAGGAGATGCTTGCGATTGTGTTCGCATTTGACAAATTCTGGTCCGATCTCATAGGATCCAAGGTAATTGTATACACTGACCATGCAGCTTTAAGATACTTAATTGATAAAAAGGACTCTAAGCCGTGCCTAATTTGTTGGGTGCTGCTTCTCCAAGAGTTCGACCTTGAAATTCGTGATAGAAAGGGCACTGAAAATCAAGTCACTGATCATTTGCCACGACTTGAAGGAGCTGGAATTGTCAAAGAGAGTGGGGAAATTCTGGAAACCTTTCCAGACGAGCAACTGCTCACCACCACTCTCCTTGAAGCGCCATGGTATACAGATTATGCAAATTACCTAGCCAGCGGTATTGTTCCTCACGACCTCTCGTCGGTCCAGAGGAAATGATTCTTTCGTGAAAGCCAGCTTTATTATTGGGATGAACCCTATTTGTTTAGGATATGTCTCGATAACATGATCCGGAGATGCTTCCCGGAGATAGAACAATCTTCTGTTTTGCAGGCATGTCACGCTTCAGCATATGGTGGTCACTTTGGAGGAGTGTGTACAACCGCCAAAATACTTGAGGCCGGTTTCTGTTGGCCAACGGTGTTTAAAGATGCACACATATGGGTGAAGGGTATCAACGAATGTCAACACACCGGGAACATCTCCCGACGTCATGAAATGCCAATGAACCCAATCCAGCAAGTAAAAGTGTTCGATGTTTGGGGAATAGACTTCATGGGGCCCTTTGTCAGCTCACACAACAATAAGTACATAATTTTTGTGGTAGACTACGTGTCCAAATGGGTGGAAGCTATAGCATTACCCACCGATGATGCTAAGGTGGTGGTAGGATTTCTAAAGAAGAACATTTTCACCCGTTTCGGGACTCCAAGGGCTTTCATCAGTGATGGGGGCACACACTTTTGCAACCGGGCGTTTGAGAAATTATTGGCTAAGTATGATGTGAAACACCGAGTCGCCACTCCGTATCACCCCCAGACCAGCAAGCAAGTTGAGGTCTCCAACAAGGAGATAAAGAGTGTATTCAGTGAACGCCATAAGGACCGACTGGTCCAGGAAGCTTGATAATGCATTATGGGCTTACAGGACAGCATTCAAGACACCAATCGGCATGTCACCATACAAATTGGTGTTTGGGAAGGCTTGTCATCTACCTGTAGAACTAGAGCACAAAGCATGGTGGGCACTGAAGCAATTGAATCTCGACTGGGATGAAGCGGGGAAATCTAGAATGACCGGGTTACATGAATTGGAAGAATTCCGGTACCTAGCCTTTGAAAGCACTAGACTGTATAAAGAGCGGATGTAGCGGATTCACGATCATAATTTCATTGAGCGGAACTTCAAAGCCGGGGACAAGGTACTGTTATACAATTCGAGATTACGGTTGTTCCCAGGCAAATTAAAATCTGGTGGTCAGGACCCTTTCGGGTCATTGAGGCATTTGATTCGGGCGTTGTGGAAATTCAGACCATAGATGGTTCACGCAAATTCAAGGTAAATGGACAGCGGTTGAAATCTTATGTCGGCATGGATGACATCGAGGACAAAGTGGAACTTCGGTTAGATGAACCTCAAAGGTCTAGCGAGCCTTAAAATGCGCTAAGATGAGTAGTGTCGCGATGTTAAATCAGGCACTACGTGGGAGGCAACCCACGAACGTGTTGTAAGTATTCTCATTATAGTTAGTCTATATAAAAATAAAAATAAAAAAAATTTCTAACCAGCGAAAAAAACTTTCAGAGAAGGCCTCTGTTCGCGGTTCATCCGCGACTGTGGACGAACCGCGGAAAATTGCCCTCTCTGAAGTTTGACTGTTCGCGGTTCGTCCGCGACCGCGAACGAACCGCGAATGACCGCGGTCGACAGAAATATAATTTTTTTTTATTTTATTCTTCCCCCCCCTCTTTAATAACCCTAAAACACTAAGCCCCACCCTTATTTCCCCATACTTGCCGCCACTCCCCCTCCCAACCTCCTCTCTCTCTCTCTAAATTTCTCTCCTCCTTCTCTCTACAATCTCTCCTCCATTCTTCTCCAAATAATTCCCCCTCTTCAATCTTACTCCTCTACTACTCTCAATAGTAAGTCTTCTTCTTCTTGTTCTTTTTATTTCTTCCTTCTTTTAGTTCTTTAATTTTTATTATTAATTTGGTAGACTTAATTAGTTAATTGTAGTTTAACTTGTATAATATGTAGTATATATTGCTAGTTTTAGTAGAATCCATATATATTACTTGGTTTTTGTAGTATAATGTTATATGATTTTTTTTAAGAACCTTGTGATATGGATGGAATTATGGTAGAGATTGTGTTGTTGGGTCTCCAATTTAGTTAATAATGATAATTTTGTTGTTTTGGAGAACCAAAAGTGTTGGTGATTATATTTGTTGGTTGGTTGGCCAAGTTGGGCAATTGTTGTTGTAGTAGTTGATTAATGAAGTTTTAGGGGAAATAATGCCCAAATAGTGAGTTGCTTGATGTTGTATATTATTGGAGATGGTTTAGGGTTATTGGGTCATGTTAAATTGCCAAAATAAATAAGTGTGGGGTGCTTGAACATGAATTGGTGAAATTGTTAGATAAGTGGTTAAGTATAGGAGTTATGGGATGATAGCCCTAAAGAGACAATTGTGGTATTCCACGGATGGCGAAGTCTGAGTAGCCAACCGATATTCTATCATTATGCAAATTTTTGGTTGTCTCTTTTGTGCAGGATCATGGCCCCCAAAAGATCAAGACAAGGTGCTAGCTTTTCTAGGAATCCTTCATATGACGAGTCAAGGTTCGCCAGCGAGGAGGCGGAAGGTGATTTCCACGCCAAGGCGGCTAAGTCCTGGCTCTAGGAAGTTGAAGTTGACAGGTTGGCCCTGCGGTCTGAAAAGCCATAAATATATGACGAAATTCGCCGCCGCGAAATGGAGTTCCTATTTGATGCACCGACCCTCGTGAACAAGATGCTTGTTAGGGAGTTTTATGCCAATGCTGCCTACGGTTTGGCTAGGGAGGTATTCGTCAGAGGTAAGTACGTCTACGCCCATGCTCATTCTATTAGACAGGCACTTAGACTGCCGTATCATACTAGTGATGTGGACTACTACCACGATAGGCCAGGTGTCACCTGGGACATGATAATTGAGGCCTTATGTGTTGATGGCATCCCTGTTTGGATACGAAATAAAACACTCCATTCTAACTGCTTTACACATACTACTAAATGCTGGTTTTCTATCATATGTAACCGACTTTTGCCCTCCAGCAACACCACAAATGTCAATTTTAATAGGGCACTTCTAACATGGTGTTTTGTAACACAGCGGGACATGGACATCGCCCGCTTAATTAGTGACGAGATAGTGCTGAGGGGTTCCCTCAAAACCAAGGGTTTTTATTACCCATCTCTCGTCACTACTTTGTGTCTCAGCCATCATACCCCGGTCCTGACCTCGGATGGTGATCTCCCACCAAAAGCTCCATTCAGAACTTCTTAAATCCAAGTCGGCCGAGACAATGACCCAATCGACTTGGATACTAAGGTTGACCCTGTGCCGGTTGCCCGGGCCAGGCACTCCACTGACTCAGCCGGACCGTTTAGGCATGCTCACCGTGGAGTGAGTATGTCTAGGTCCGAATCTACCCGACCTATGCTTAGGTCCATGGAGGAGGAGATGGCTGATCTACGCACCTCCGTAGATGGCTTGCACACACGCTTAGACGCGATGTCACAGAGGAAAACTCGGTCGGAAATCAGGTTCATGGCATGGCTCCAAGCACTTGGTCGAGCATGTCACATCGACCCATCCACCGTCTCCGACTCCGAGTGAGTCTCAGGTAAGTTTTCTCGCCCCTCTTGAGCTATAATTTTATCTTTATGTCATGAGGACATGACATGATTTTAAGTGTGGGGTGAGTGACTTATCTTGTATATGTTGTATATATTAGTTGTAGTTGTTAATACAAATAGCTGGCTTGGCCCGATGATGGACACTTGGTGACGTGTTTCTTAAGGGTCCAAGTCGGAATAAAAAAAACCAAAAAAATCAAAAAATTTAAAAAAATCCAAAAATATGAGTAGAGGACTCTTCCTGATGACGGACTATTTAGGACAAGTACTCTTGAGGGAAGTAGTCCATGTAGGAATTTTTCTTGCTTTTATTTTCTTTTTCTAGGTAGTGTATCACCTCCCCCTTGGTTTTTCTTTTGACCACGATTCTTTTCCATGGGTTTTTATTGAACCGGGTTAGGTAGATTTTTCTTTTTAGGATTAGAGGAAAAAGGGTAACATGTAACCCCAAGTATGCACATTAGCAAAGCTTAATTGAACATGAGAATGTATTTTCTAAGCTTGATTGTAGAATCTAAATATGCCTTAAATTTGCACAATAATGCTTGGTTGAACATCGGTAGGACTTTGTAGATGAATCGGATTCCAAATGAGTTGCATGCTATATGTGTGTGAGGTTTTACTTACATTGTATGCTTTACATGATATCTAGAACTTGCCCTGTGTGATTGCAAAGCGAAATAGAAGTTGTTTGGTTGTACAAAAGATAGAGGCATTTCTTTGTGTAACCCCATAAATTGATAGACATGAATTCACCCGTACATAATATCCTAGTTAACCCCTTTGAGCTTAAAGCCTATTCTTTGATTACCCTTGAATGTTCATTAAAATCTTTTATTGCTCTACTTTACCTCATTGAAACACTTGTATTGTAATGAATATGCAATAGTCTAAGTGTGGGGTGAAGGGAAATTGAAAAAGGGAAAATTAAGAATGAATGGTAGAAAATAGTGAACTGGCCAAAATAATGTAAATGTGTTGCAAAGCAATGAGGAAAAAAAAAGAGAATTTTTAGAAAAAGAGCTATATCAATGTATATATGAAAATTAGAAAGGCCAGTTACACCAACAAAAGAAAAGTGGGGATTAAAAGTAAATAAACGTGAAGAAATGTTTAGGGGAGACATAAGGAAGAAAACTAAAAGGGAATTTATGAAAAGGAGAAGAAAAGTGCTTAGGGAGGTTATCCACTATAACCAAAAGTATCCTACCCGTCCTGTAGCCAACATTACAACCCTTAAAGACCTCTTGATCTATGATTTAATAACTCGATTAATGGAGTATTACACTAGGGGCAAGCCTATGGTGTGTCTGTATGCATATGAATGTTCTTTGTTGAGAGTGAGTGAATTTTTCCGATATATATAAGTTCCATGTTCCAAATTGTTTATGTGTGGGAACTTCTCTCAATAAATTGTGTGAGGGCATGAAACTCAAGAGGAAACCGGTAAATTTGCAAGTTTTTGATAATAACTAGAGTAAGCAATAATGTGCTGGCATGCGAGTTTTCAGTTAGGTAAAGATTGTGCATATCTTAGGTTAATCATGAAAAATAGCTTTTGTGACATAATTTGGGGGAGACATAAATAAAATTGGCCTAAAGTGTGATTAAGGTTGCTCGAGGACGAGCAAAGGTTTAAGTGTGGGGTATTGATAATAGGTGGATTTGACTATAATTATGCCTTAAATAATCACACTTTGTTGTTGAATTGATATTGTTTATGATGACAAAATGCTTTGATTAGTGTTTATTGGTGTGTTATAGGTACACATGAACCATTGGATGCTAAAAGAGCTATTTTGGAGTCACATGTTGATGAAAAGGCCAAGTGAAGAGTTGAAGTGAAGTGAGCTTGAAAAAAGTGATGAAGGATCCGATGTACTATTCATCTGCGGTTCACTCGCGACCGCGAATGAACCGCGAAGAAACAAGCTATCTGAAATTTTCGAAAGAATCAGAACACTGCTCTTTTCGCGGTTCGCCCGCGACCGCAAACGAACCGCGAAAGGCGCCGCACAGTACTTTCCTAGTTGTGTACAAATTCAGTTTTTAGCCCTAAAACCTCTATATAAACTCCTAGTTCTCCCAATAGAGGCAAGCCTTGTATTTTTGACTACTTTTACAACACAATTAGTAAGAGACAACTCTCTCAACTCATTCTTTTATTTTATATCAAGTATTTATTTATGAATTCAATTATTATTCTTGTTTCTTTGAGCATGAGTAGCTAAATCCTTTTCTAAGGTTTTGATGGAACCTATTGAGTGATGAATTTCTCGTTTATGTGATTACAAATTGTTAGCTAGATTTCGATTTGTTCAACTTCGTTCTTGTTGTAGTTAATTGGTAGGATCCCCAATTAGCTTTGCCTATTTAGTGTGCATAATTTGAAAAAGAGTGCATATTTAGGTATATTGTTGAACAACACCACACCTAGGTTATTGGAGGAATCTATAACTTTAGGCGTAAAGACGGGATTAGGAATAACGAAGTCTTGGGTTCAATCTTATGTGAACTATTCAAATTAAAGCTAGTTAGGGTAGCTCGGGAGAGTGCACTAGTAAATTATTGTAATTGCTCGGGAGAGGGTTACGGTACAAATAACGTTCGTGATTAATAGAATATATTGACAATTTGTATGAGCATAACGAGAAGGGATTCCATCAATAGGTGAAATCAATACCTTAGTCTCTCTCCATATTATTTTACCCAACATTCAAAATTTTCTTTTAAGCCTTTTTAATTCTTGCAAAGGTAGTTGGTCGAAAATCACATTAATATTTACTCGAAATTTCAGGAACTTGATTCGGAAGTATTTTTGGGTTGTGAAGGTTGCAATTGGTAGGTTAATTCTCCGTGGGATCGATTTTGGATTTATTAGACCAGGTTATATTGACTACGACTGTTGCTTGGACGTGAATCACTAGTAGTCTTCCAAAAATACCAAAATTCGACACCGGGCCCACATGGTCCAAACACGAGGCTCGGACCAAAACCTAGTCACCCATAACCCACGAGTTTAAATATATAATTTATTTCAAGACTCAACCCCAAATTGTTGTTGAATCACCCAAAATTCCCAAAACCCTAACTCTACCAAAAACCCCTAATTTCTACTTTTATGTCATGATTTAGGTCTAGGAATTTAAGAAATGATGATAGAAAATAACAAAAACGGGTTAAGATTTACTAACCCAAAAAGTCATGGTGAAAAGAAGCTTTAATGGACGCCTAAGTGCTTGGAGAAGAAAGGAGTTCGTGTATTTTTGTGAAAAGTCTCATATCTACTATTTCGGGGAGTCAAATATAACTGGGCAAAAATTGCACTTCGTGTTGGCGTGTGATGACCTGGCCCATCATCATGTGAGTTATCACCCCGCTTTCCCCATTATATTCTTGTTCATGTTTCAATATGTGTGTTTGGTGGGTTTGAGTCATTTCCGATTGAGTTTGGTTGGAAATGAGACAAATGGTCTCATAGTAGAAGGAACACTTGGGAAAAGTGAGCCGGATGTTGACTTGTGAGTTAGAGAGCTGGAAATCGAATTCTGATAATTCGGCCA
This sequence comes from Nicotiana noctiflora, assembly GCA_032618575.1. NCBI lineage: Eukaryota > Viridiplantae > Streptophyta > Magnoliopsida > Solanales > Solanaceae > Nicotiana > Nicotiana noctiflora. Next base: position 1,448 of record JASVEL010011345.1, on the reverse strand, counting down.
GCTTCGGGAGGTCAATTGTGGCTTAGAAGAGCGATCGAATTGAATTTGGAGGTCCGGTGTAGTTTTAGGCTTGAATTGGCTAAGGTTGAATTTTGGCGAAATCCGAACGGTAGGTGAGATTTTGATCCAGGAGTCAAAATGGAATTCCGATAGTTGCAGTAGCTCCGTTAGGTGATTTTTGATATGCCTGCAAATTTTCAAGTCATTCGGACATCGTTTGGTCGGGTTTTTGATTGGATGTTGGTTTCGGAAGTTCTAGTTGAAGCTTAGGCTGGAATTCGCTTTGATTCGATGATTTCCATGTGTTAAGGGTGTGTTTTTATGATTGGAGCCAATTCTTATCGTGTTTTGGGACAGGTTGGTGGTTTTCGTTGGGGTCCCGGGATGAATCTGGGGGTCCAATCGGACCATTTCTTGCTTTTTGGAACTGCTGTTGGCTGCTGGTTTTTGTTGCAGACAGATACTCTATGCGATCGCATAGAGGAGATGCGATCACATAGAAGAATGAAATTGAGCCCCAGAGTTGTTCTATGCGATCGCGTATAAGGGGTTACGATCGCGTATAAGGGGATGCGATCGGATAGGTATGGAATCCGATTCTCTGCCATCGCATGGCTACTAGTGCGATCGCATAGGGTAATGTGGCCCTGGGTCCCTAAAAGTCAATTGTTCTATGCGATCACGGGGATAGTTAGCGATCACATAGTAGAAATTTTGGAGTGTGGACTATTATTCTATGCGATCGCATTGATGGACTGCGATCGCATAGCATTAAATAAGGTGAGGAAATATTTGTTCTATGCGATCGCAATAATGGGATGCGATTGCATAGTTCAATTACCTGGGTGGACAGACCTGTTAAGTATTATTTCCAGCCGCGAGGGTTTTCATATTTCATCAATTTTGGGTAAGCTTTGAGAACAAAGTGATGGGAATTGACGAGGATTTTATCGGGAAAACATTGGAGTTAAGTTTTATGGTCTAAATATGTGTTTTTATCTTAGAATCTTCCTCTATTTCACTGAAAATGGAAGGATTAATGGGGGATTTTTTCCCTAAGCCTATGCTAGGGTAAATCATCGATTTGAATGGGCAAACGGAGTCCGATTTTGATAACCTTTATATGTATGGACTCGTGTTGAGATAAGGATTCCGAAAATGTAACTTTTGTAATTTTTCGAGAAGCGTACCAAAAGTTGGATTTTGACAACTTTGTGGGTTTTGGTATAGATCGAGTTATTTCGATTGGGTTATGTCTAATTAGCCTATATTGATGTATTCTTATTGATTTTGATAAGATTTCACATCTGAGGAGATTGATTTTCGATGCAAGCACAAAGAGAGCTAGGAGTTCTACCGGTTCGAGCTAAGTGGTGGTAATAAATTATGTATTGAGGGTTTGAAACCCCGTACTTGCACTATACAGTGCTATGCTGAGATGAAACACG
>JASVEL010011344.1:0-140416 GCA_032618575.1 Nicotiana noctiflora | reverse complement strand
CTTCATAATGGTGTAAATATACAAAAGAAGAGATAGGAACATACATGTTTCTTTGAACAACTTTGAGGAAAATTTTGTATCATTTTATTTTTATATAATACTTTACATGTATTTAAGTATCATCTATAACTCTTTCGTAACTGTTTTTCTTGTAACAGATTTCAAAAAAAGAAACAAAGCACAAGGTTTTTATTTGTAACCTGTTTTAGTATATTGAATAAAACGAAAGGTTTTTATTCATAGCTTTGTTTCATTTAAATAAGACACAAGGTCAAAACACAAGGTTTTTATTTGTAACCTGTTTCACTACACAAGGTTTTTATTTATAACCTCGTTTCACTTGAATAATTCACAAGATTTTCATTACATTGCCTTTTAACCTATAGGGTTTTTCTTAGCTCATGACTTTGCTCTTAACTTTCAATTTGTTGGGTAGACCTTAGGCTTGACTTGACTTTTGATTTTTCTTGTCTTCTTTGCCTTTCATATATATTGTCCCCCAAGTATTAGAGCTTTAAAGTATGAAATCTGGAGCATTTGATTATTCCTTCCATGTGGTTCATTTTATGAAAAGGGAAAACATACGGGACTCAGAGGTATATATTTAGATGATGATTGCTTAACCCTTTTTTTTCAAAAGGGTTGTAACCTAGAACGGGAATAATATAGTATTCCTCGTGTCTTTCGGGTCTAATATTATCATTTGGCATTTTAGGAAACTTATCCGAGCATATGTTTTTCTTGGCACTTTAGAAAATTATTTGAGTGCTCATACTTAATATTTTGGACTTAAAATATATGTGTTGAATGCATCGTTACATATGCGATGTCTAAATTTGCACCTTTGGGTGTCGATCTTTTAAACAAAAGAGAGCTCTTTTATATACTTTAAACGCTGTGAATAGGACGTCTCATTTTCATTCGGGCGTAAAATAAGATCGATTGATCCGAGTAGACTTTTAGTCTAAGGGATTATTAATCCCGATAGGATTTACAAGAGTATTGACCCCATTAAAATTTATGGGAGTATTGATCCCGGTAAGACATCGAGATTGATGAAATATTGACCCCACACAAATATATATCTTAGTAGATTTGTCCTGAAGAGACATTTAATCTGATTGTATTTTGAATTCAAATTGGAGTATATGAACATACTTCCAAGTAGAGAGGGACACATGTCCAAAATAATATTTGAAATTTACGGGATAATCGATGCGAGTCATAATGCAATTAGCCATTAAGAAAGGCTTATATATTTAGCTTGAATGGCCATTGTTGGACCGAATATAAGTTGCGTGTTTGTTCAAAGTGAACTTTATTCTGGTGGCATATTTTCATACTTTTATCCTGACATAGATGTAAAAACTCTCGTTTTTTATCGTGGGATTCTTGACTCTGGCATGGAGTTCTCGATTCTTTTTGTGTACGTGTAGTATACGTATTTTTCAAGAACTCATTCAACACTGTTTAAAGTGTTTATGCTTGATATGAGTAATAAAACTAACTGAGTTGAGCTGGTAAATAATGTCATGTCAAATTAACTAATCTTCAAGTATGTGTAATCTTCCTAGCGTTTGAGTTTTGAGGTATGAGAACTCAAACACTGGAATCATAATTTGACAATCCGCAGTTTAATAGTCCACAGTAGTATAGTTAGTTTCAATATTGATGGACTTTCAAATGGTCTAGTTCCAACATTTCGTACTCTGATTAAGAACTACGGAGGTTCCAAAATATTATCAAGGATCATGCTATATCTTGATTTGAGCTATTCATACTGACTTCGATGAGTTTTTGATTTAAAGCGTTGTTATCAGAGTAATTTTCACAGCTTTCTTTATAAATTTCTTGCATCATAAATTTTTTTATTTTGTCTATGTGGAATTTTAGCTTTTGGATCCTTGAATATTCTCAAAAATAATTCTCCTGCAACAAGGCAGGTAGTACGGGATGAAACACACTCGGAGTTATCAAGAGCATGCATATCTTTGGGTAAAGTCACATTCTGCAAGTAATAAATGAATTTATTTACCAATTAAATAAGCTAGGCTTACCTCATTTTCATTTTAATTGAAGATAGATCAAGGAACTCCTAAATAAGAGATGGCTCAATCCCGAGACTACTTGATCCGGAAATAATATTTCTCAATAAGAGTTCGGAGTTTCCTTCGGAGTTAGTGATATGAGCAGTAGATCATAGACTAGCATATCCGATTCGGGCTGCATAGTTTTCTTGGATTTGATCAATCGTTAAATCAATAATTTTTCTCTGAGTCCCCAAGCTAATTTAAGCCATGTAGCATACGCTTCATACTCGCCTTTGTTGTCAGTAATAAACTAATTTTTATGAATTATCTAACTATTTTTCTGATAGGCATTATACATTGTTTGTAACTCGGGAAGTTTATTGCTTGTGGACTTAATTGTGTAGAAGGTCCAGATCCCGAGAATTATCCCAGAAATAACATGTTCGGGTAATATGTTCGAGCTAAGATTACTCATGAAATCTCCTTCATTTGTAATTTTATAATTGTAAGTGGTTGATAAATAATATCATATTCACTTAATTTGACTACTCACTTAGCTGGCCTTCCTGACAGTTCATGTCTATGCAAAATATTGCGTAATAAAAATATTGTGACTACGTGAATTGAGTGACATTGAAACTAAAGCATTAGATTTAGGGCAACTACAATTGATGCCAACTTATCAAAATATTGATATGTAGTTTTCGTATCTAAGAGCATTTTATAATAGATAGGAGAATGTGTACCTTTATCTTCTTGAATTAAAATTGCGTTTACCGAGACATCGAGATAATTAGTGTACCAGTAATCATCTTTCTCCTCAGAAATTTGAAAGTGATGATGTGTTGTTGTTAGATAGCGAGTTCGAATGATTTGACTTTTTGGACCAAACCAACCTTTCAAAATTCTGTAACTTTATCTTTTATTGTTTGACTCTAGTTTCTTCTTTTGCTTGACCGAATTATTCCACGGGTCAATATTGAGCATATAAACCTTTACTTCCGGTGGTACACCTGTTATGTTAGCATGGAGGCAAGCAAAGCAATTTTTTATTTTAACATGTAAAAATTACCTTTAAATTTGTTGTCGAGTCATGACCAACATAAACCTTCCTAATTGGGACGTAAATGATAATTTCTAGTTCTTCAACATTTGACCTTGTGGATTTTGATGCCTTTTGTTCAATGATTACTTCCGAAAATACTTGTATAACTGTCCAAGGTTATTAATGAACCTTCTTTCCTCGTGGGCTATTCCATCCCGCATCTATCTCTTCCTTTTCAGTTGTTAGGTTTGGTATATTTGTAAGCAATTCCGTGGGTGTTTTACCCATGTTCCTCCTAATCTTCATTCTTCTCCTATGAAATTTTACAATTTAGCAAGGTAATGCCTTACCTGATTGGATAGATCCGGATCTTTTCAAGCCCATGAAAAAAAATATCATTTCTCTTTGCTCGGACCGTGTCTTCTTCTATTTAGATCCAGGTGCTGCAACTGTTATATACATCATTCTTATAGGATAGATAGGAATTTCCGAAGGTGTTCTACCCGCTCGTTTTGTTCCTTGATCTGTTTCAATAAGGTTAGAACTAAATTTTGCAAATTAAAATTACGTGATATACTTGAATCTCTTGTTCCGAAACTTCTCGTACAGATTTATTATAATACGCTCTGGTACTGATACTTGCGGTTCCAATATATAGATGTACATTCTCTATTTTTCTCTTCTTGTTGTTTCCATATCATTATCATGGCTATTCTTCCCTTTTTATTTTGCATGGTAAAGCCATCTCTAAATTGGTTGTCCGCAATTGTAATGATTGCCAAGTTTCGGCAAGGTTTAAACTGAAAACAAGCAAATATTAACAAAAATTGTTACTATCTTCGGATGAATAGCAAATTTGCTTGAGTTCCCGAAAACGAAACCAATTTATTTAACCAAAAATAGAATTTTGGTCAAAGCTATGATTTTATATGACGGGCCACAAGCAACAGATTCATTCCGAAAGATATAAAATTTTGTTAATACAATATGATATAGAAGTGGGAAATAAATTTAACGACAGATAATATAATTAAAATAAAGCAGAGAAAAAAGAATTCTTATTGAATGATCCTTGATAGGATAATGAGCCGAACGGAGCTTGAAAGACCGAACTATGGCTAACTTAAGAGCAATATGCTATAAATTACAATGTATAGAATTGCAGAGAAGAAAATTAGATTCCCCTCATTGTGATAAAAGTATGTCTATTTATAGGACTAAATCTAACTAACCATTCTTCTTGAATTGTGTGTCATTATGAGTATTTACTCAATTCATCCAAGATTTGTAACAACAATGTAAATGTTGAAATTCCTTAACTGATGAGTTAATTTCGTAACTGATGAGTTAATTCCATAACTAATGAGTTAATTTCGTAACTGATGAGTTAATTCCATAACTGATGAGTCAATCCCGTGCTTATTGAGTTAATCTCGTGCCTGTTGAGTCAAATCTCGTGCATGTAAAGTCAATCTCGTGCATGTTACAAATCTCGTGCTTATTGTGTCAACCCCGTACCTGTTGAGTCACGTGCCTATTGAGTCAATCACACGCCCGTTGAGTCAAATCTCGTGCGTGTTGAGTCATCTCGTGCCTGTTTTGGGCTATTTTATGATGATCAGTTTCATGGCTAACAGGCACGGTACGAGTATGTTCTATCCTGGGGGTGTTTTACATATCATCTTTACATGTCATTCTTCACTTTTCTTCAAACTTTGTTGACACGTGTTGCTATTTAATAGACCCACGTGGCGAGTCAAATTTTCACCAATACACTGCTATCATTGGTCCAATTGGAAAGGAGTGTGCTGATTTATGGCCAAGATTGTTGGTGCAGCTAATGCAATTTTCTGAACAAAGACTCAACATGCAGATTTTGTAATTAGTATTAGTATTAATGTCACACATACAAACAAATGTAACGATGTTGTGATACTTAGGAGTTTCAGTAAGTTCATATACAATTATCCGAGGAGTAGGCAAAATTAGCCGAACCTCGTAAATTCTGGTGTTCCTTTTATTGTTGCTTTATTGTCTTATTTATTATTTGGTGGCTGCCATAATTTTTGATATAGTAGTTGTGACTCATTCACACTATATACATTTGGCTTCCGCAACAATTGGTATCGGAGCCAAGGTATTATCTCGGTATGCTCTGTGGTTGCAGCGTAGTCTGATCTTCCACATTAGAAAAGATTTATCTTGGTAACTGAGTCAAGGTTCTTCCTCGGTATGCTCTGTGGTTGCAGCTTAGTCTGATCTTCCACATTAGAAAGGAAATAATCTTGATTTGTGTCGTCAGCTATTAAATAATATTTGTGTCAAAAATGGGAGACAATAAACAAGAAGAATCTACATCAAGTGTCAGCAATACGTCATCATTGGCATCTTCGCTTATGACAAGAATTGTGTCAAATGCAAAATTTGCGGTAGAAATGTTGGACAGATCCGGACATTTTGGTATGTGGCAAGGCGAGGTTCTAGATGTCCTTTTTCAACAAGGGCTAGATGTTGCTATTGAAGAAAAGAGACCAGGATGGTATTGGAGAAGAAGATTGGAGAATTATCAACCGTGTTGCTTGCGGTACCATTCGATCCTACCTTGCTAGAGAGCAGAAATATCCATACACATAGGAAACTTCTGCAAATAAATTATGGAAAGCACTGGAGGATAATTTTTTGAAGAAAAACAGTCAAAATAAATTGTACATGAAGAAAAGTCTGTTTCACTTCACCTATGTTCCTGGTACCACGATGAATGAACATACCACCAGTTTCACTAAGTTGGTCACATATTTGCAAAATATGGATACAACTTATGATGCTGGTGACTTGGCCTTGATGTTGTTGGCGTCACTTCCTGACGAGTACGAGCGCCTTGAAACTGCTCTACTCCATGGAAATGACGAAGTTTCTCTCAAGAGAAGTTTGTTCGGCTTTGTACAGCTATGAACAAAGAAAGCGACAAAAACAGAAGGGCGGAGAAGGAGAAGCACTGTTCGTGAGGGGTCGTCCTCAAAATCTAACGAGGACAAGGAAAGGAAGATCTAAGTCAAGATCTAAACCCAGCAAAGATGAATGTGCCCTTTGTCGAGAAAAAGGGCACTGGAAGAAAGACTGTCCGAAGTTGAATAATAAGGCCAAACATAACAATGGAAAGGCCATTATGGATTCAAATGTAGCTGATTGTGATGATTCCGATTTCTCATTAGTTACAACGGAGCCGTCAACGTTATCAGACATATGGTTGATGGACTCGACTTGTAGCTATCATATGTGTCCCAACAGGGATTGGCTTGTGGACTTTCAAGAAGGAGAATATGGATTCGTCCAAACAGAGGATAACAACCCTCTTACCTCATATGGAATTGGTTCAATACGATTAAGGAACTATGATGGAATGATCAGAACATTAACAGATGTTCGATATGTACCGGGTTTGAAGAAAAATCTCATATCTGTAGGAGCCCTGGAATCAAAAGGGTTCAAAATTATTGCAGAAAATGGAGTGATGAGAGTATGCTCCGGTTCACTAGTGGTAATGAAGGCCAATCAGAAGAACAATAACATGTACCGTTATCTCGATAGTACAGTTATTGGGACAACGACAGTGACGTCCAGTGACAACAAAGAGGCAGAAGCAACCAAGCTGTGGCACATGCGCTTGGGACATGCTGGAGGAAAATCCTTGAAATCTCTATCACATCAAGGATTGTTGAAAGGGGTAAAGGCTTACAATTTGGAGTTTTTCGAGCATTGTGTCAAAGGGAAACAGACATGGGTTAAATTTGGTACAGCAATCCATAATACTAAAGGCATTTTGGATTATGTACACTCTGATGTTTGGGGTCCTTCCAAAACACCTTCATTAGGTGGGAAACACTATTTTGTAACCTTTGTTGATGATTTTTCCCAAAGAGTATGGGTGTATACAATGAAGAGCAAAAATGAAGTGGTGGGAATTCTTCTCAAATGGAAGACGATGGTGGAAAATCAAACGGGCAGGAGGATCAAGTGTATACAATGGAGGTGAATACAAAATGATCATTTCAATAAGGTTTGTGAAAATGATGGCATCGTCCGACACTTCACTGTCAGACATACACCACAACAGAATGGAGTGGCGGAACGCATGAACCGGACCTTGCTGGAGAAGGTACGGTGTATGTTGTCCAATGCTGGCTTGGGCAAAGAATTTTGGGCTGAGGCAATTACATATGCATGCCACCTCATTAATCTTCTACCATCTGCTGCTATTGATGGCAAGACACCATTTGAAAAATGGTATGGAAATCCTGTTGTAGATTATGACTCTTTGCACGTATTTGGCTCAACTGCATATTATCATGTGATGGAGTCAAAATTGGATCCAAGGGCAAAGAAGGCTATTTTTATGGGGATTACCTCTGGAGTCAAAGGATACCGCTTATGGTGTCCTATGACAAAGAAAGTAATATTCAGCAGGGATGTTACCTTCGATGAATCTGCTATGGTAAACAAGGTAACAACTGTAGATACCAAACAAGATGATGGTGCTTCTAAGCAGGTGGAGTTTGAGGGAAGATTTATTTTTCCTACACAAGAAGCAGATGAGGAAACAAATGAAGATTATCCTTTGGAAGGCTAGCCAGTAGAGGAGATTCCAACCCAGGAATCTCAACAACAACTTGAATCAATAGCAACCAGCAGGCCAAAAAGGAACATAACAAAACCTGTTCGTCTCATAGAGATAGTTGCTTGTGCAACCGCAATTGCAGCTGATGATGTTCCCACCACTTATAAAAAAGCAGTCCAACGTTTCGAAGAAGATAAGTGGAGGATTGCCATGAATGATGAAATACAGTCCCTTCATCAGAATCATACATGGAGATTGTTGAGTTAGTGTTTGTGTTTTGTTAGGAACCCCGAGGGATCGAGAGTGTTTTCGAGGGTTTTCGGGATAGTTTGGAACAGAAAAATGTTGTAGAAAGTCTGCTGTTGGCACTTAGTGAAATCCTTCACCGCATTCGCAACATTGCCTTCGCGTTCGCATAGCTTTTCTCCCTTAGACCTTTGCGTTCACGTTCAAGCCATCGCAATTGCGAAGCTTTGTTGCTTCCTTCAACGCATTCGTATGGACCCTCACGCGTTCGCGTAGGCCTAGATTCCAGACCCCAAATGCTTTACTCTACACGTTCGCGTTCCCCTATTGCGAACGTGATATTTACCAGTTCCTTATTCTACATGTTCGAGATTAGCACCATACGAACGCGATGCCTTGACTTGTTCATCATTCCTGAATGTGTCCCTATTCGCGCGAACGCGAAGGGCATTTGTGACGACCCAAAGGGTCATCACTTATTTAATTAATCATTTCGAGCTTCCGAGGCCTTGAAAACCTCATTCTATGTTGCCTCGATTTACGTGCACGATCCGAGCATGTAGCCGGAAAGATTTTGTGATAGAAAATATGAATTCTATGAGAAATTTGGATAAAAATGATATTAATATTGATATGGTTGACTTCGGTCAACATTTTTGGTAAACGGATCCGGACCCGAGATTGGATGGTCCCGGGAGGTCCGTAGAAAAATATGGGACTTGGACATGCGTCCGGAGTCGAATTCCGAGGCCTAGAGCCCAAGTTATGAATTTTTATGTGAAATTGTTTTTGATGCAATTATTAAAGGAAATAAATTAATTGACCTTGGTATCGGGCTCGTATTTTGGTTCCGACGCCCGGTACAAGTCTTAAATATTATATATGTGATTTCGTAAAGTTTGGTGACATTTGGATGTCGTTTGAGATGTTTTGGACCTTGAGTTCCAATGTTGAGAAGTTTTGAAAATCAAAAGTATGAAAATCATGAGTTTGAGGCTTGATTTGATTAAAACGAAGTGATATTGGCGATATGATCGCACGAACAAGTCCATAATGTGTTTTTGAGGTTGTGTACATGTTTGGTTTGGAGCCCGGGGGCTCGGTAAAGATTTGATAGGCCGTTGGATGAAACTCTGAATTTTTGAACTGCTGGTTTTTCACCCAGCTGTTGGCTTCGCAATTGCGAAGTTTTCTCGCAATTGCGAAGGGGGACGGGCTCGCAAATGCGAACATTCATCGCAAATGCGAAGGTCCCCAGTTTGGCCCAGCCTTGTTCGCAAATGCGAACAATTGTTCGCATTTGCGAAGGTCCCCAGTGCCAGCCTATGTTCGCAAATGCGAACAAAAGTTCGCAAATGCGAACATCCCCCATTATGCCTTGGTTCGCAAATGCGAACCATTGTTCGCAAATGCGAACACTGCCTTATACAGCATGTGTTCGCAAATGCGAACATTAGTTCGCAAATGCGAGATGTTCGCAAATGCGAACAAATGTTCGCAAATGCGAACTTCCCACCCTTAGCTTATTTTTCAAACTCCGGAAATTGGTCGGGGTTCGCAATTGCGAACCCATGTTCGCAAATGCGAACACAGAGACCCGAAAAACACGAATTTCAGTCATTTCTTCACATTTTACAAAACCAAAACACCCATTTGCGATTCTTCAAGGATTTCTTCTTCATCAAAACGATTGTAAGTCACTCTTTACTTAATTCTTTCAATTCCTAACATCATTAAACATGTTTTTCATAAGAAATCAAAGATTTTCATGGTAAAATTCTTGGTTTTGTTAGAAAATAGGGTTTTTCATAAATTGGGGAATTGGACCTCGAATTGAGGTCCGATTTTGAAACAAATTATATATATGAACTCGTGGGGGAATGGGTAACCGGATTTTGGTCCTAACCCCGAATTCCGACCATGTGGGTCCGGGGTTGAAATTCACTATTCATGGCAGGAATGTTGTAAAAGTAGTATTTGGTATTAAGAATTAGTTTGTTGAGTAGAATTGATGATATTAAATCAATTGTGTATAGATACGGTTGGATTGGAGCCAAATTGAAAGAAAAGACATTTCCACGGAGTGAATTGTTCATAAGCATTCGAGGTAAGTGTTTGTTCTATCCTAGCTTGAGGGAATAGGATTATGTGTCATGTGTTATGTGATCGAGTGCGGTGTATGGGCTGTGGTGACGAGCATCCATACACTGGCGTCTAGTATGACCGTGAGTCGTTGGAAAATGATTATTTTGAGATATATTACAGATGAATTGTTATTGTTATCCCTTGTTGGGACTTGTTGTGAAGATAATTATTGATTGCCCTTGATGGGATGATTTATGAATTGCTGCTTCTTTCTTTGCCCTTAACTGTGATTGTTATTTGGGTGAGGAAGAGTGATAATGCACGAAGGGTGATGCCGTTCCATGTTTATTTATTTATGCACGAAGGTTAATGCCGTGCCATGTTTATTTATTGATTATGCACGAAGGATCATGCCGTGCCCTGTTATTGAACCATGTACGAAGGATCATGCCGTACTATGGATGTGAGGATGAGAGTAAAAGCACGAAGGGTGATGCCGTGTACTTTATTTGTTTATTTGGTGAGGATGAGAGTAAAAGCACGAAGGGTGATGCCGTGCAATTGCTTGTTATTTCTTGAAGTGATATTATTCGTGTTTACATTATACTTTGTTTTCTTTGTGAAATTATTAACTGTGGTTAATTGTTGAATTCTTTAAGATATTCCTTATTGTGTTATTACTTGATTATTTCTTGTTATTTTGTGGTACACATATACATATTGAATTGCACAGGTTTATGTGAGTGTCCGGTCCTAGGCTTGTCACTACTTCGCCGGGATAGGCCAGGCACTTACCAGCACATGGGGTCGGTTGTGCTGATGCTACACTTCTATGCGTTTTTGCACAGGTCCAGGTTACGATCAGGAGCAGCAGCAGCAGTAAATAGATTGCGTGGGAGTTGATCATATTTGAGACCGAGGTAGCTTGCGGACGTCCGCAGGCCCGGCGTCTCTCTCTTTATTTATGTTATTAGCTGTAGTCTCTTTGTTCCGAGACAAACAGAACTATGTTATATTTCCTTCAGACTTTTATGTGTAGTATTCCGTAGTAGTTCGTGAGTTGGTGACTCCACGTCTTGGGTAGAGGATTTCAGTATGATTTTCATCATGAAGTTAGTTATTTCTATTTTGATAAAGTATTCCGCATTTATTTAATTAAATTGTGTTAAAAACAGGATAGTATGAATACAGTGGCTTGCCTAGCTACCACGAGTAGGCGCCATCACGATCCCGATATTGGGAGAAATTCCGGGTCGTGACAAGTTGGTATCAGAGCTCTAGGTTACATAGGTCTCACCACTCACGAACAAGCTTAGTAGAGTTTGAGAGGTAGGTACGGAGACGTCCGTACTTGTCCTCCAGAGTCTATTGAGTTAGGAAAAAGTCTCTCATTTGTTCTTTCTTGTCGTGCGACTTGTTCCTCAATTACTGATTGGATTTCTATTCTGTCCTTTCGCAGATGGTGAGGACACGCGCTTCTTCGTCCGCTGACCAGCAGCCCGAGCCCCAGACAGCTCCCGTGAGGGGCAGGGGCCAAGGCCGTATCAAAGGCCGTGGTAGGGGTAGAGCTCAGCCCCAGGCAGCTACTCCAGAGGCGGAGCCTCATATTGAGATTGACGAGGAGGTTCCGGTTCCAGCAGCTCTAGTGGGCCCAGCTCAGGTCCAGGAGAGGCTTTATTTACCCCGGATCTCCGGGATGCTTTGGTCAGAATAGCAGGATTCATGGACAGCATTGCTAGAGCGGGTTTATTATCAGTTGCCCCAGCCACTTCTCAGGCTGGAGGAGGGGCCCAGACTCCTATTGCTCATACTCCGGAGCCGGTAGCTCCTCAGCCTCAGGCACCAGTAATTCAGCCAGCTGTGGCCACTCAGTCAGGTACCACAGCTCATGCCGGCGATGGAGCGGCCATGACTTCTGATTCGTTATGGAGGCTTGATCGGTTCTCCAAGCTATTTACCACTACATTCGGTGGAGCCGCATCAGAGGATCCTCAGGACTTTTTATTCGGTTGCCATGAGATTCTCAAGACTATGGGGATCGTGGAGACAAACGGAGTTGACTTCGTACCTTCGGACTTGCAGGATCCGCCAAGACTTGGTGGAGAGATTATTGCTTGACTCGACCGGCAGGGTCCCCGGCTTTATCATGGGACCAGCTTGCGGAACTATTTATGGAGAAGTTTCTCCCTGCTACTCAGACGGGATGTACTTCGGAGGCGGTTTGAGCGCCTCCATCAGGGCACTATGACAGTTACACGGTATGAGACGAGATTTATTGATTTGGCTCGTCATGCGGTGGTGATACTTCCCACGGAGCGGGAGAGGGTCCGCGGATTTATAGATGGGCTCAATCAGCCGATTAGACTCCAGATGGCTATAGGCGTAGGGAGTGACATATCATTTCGGGAGGCGGCCAATGCGAGCACGCAGAGTTGAGGTGGCTCTTGCTAGGGGAGGCGGTTATTCTTCGGATAAGAGGCCTCGTCATTCGAGCGAGTTTGGTGGTTCTTCCTCCGGTAGCGAGAGAATCCTTTGATAGAGGCCGATCCTCCGGGCCTTTTCATTCCGCCCTTCGGGCCTCGCGGGGTGGATCGGGTGATCGTGGTTTTCGGTGGAATTATTCGGACCGGTCTCCTATTAATGCTCGGCCTCTTCGCAGTGTTCGTGGAGGCCATTCGGGACGTCAGGGCCAGCAGCACTATCGGTCTAAGAGTTGCTACGGTTGTGGTGACCCAAGTCATTTTATCAGGAATTGCCCTCTAGCAGCGGGCAACTCTCGGCAGCGAGGTCCTCGTCCTATGATTCAGGCCCCAGCTGACCCTCAGCCTGCCCAGCCAGCCACAGGCGGGGGTAGAGATTATAGAGGTGGAGGTCGAGACCGTAGAGGTGGAGACCGTCCAGCGAGAGGTAGAGGTCAGCCAGTTGATGGTCGTCCTAGAGACGCAGCTCAGAGGGGAGGTGCGGATCCCCGATTCTATGCTTTACCAGCCAGGCCAGAGGCAGAGGCATCAGATGCTGTGATTACAGGTACTATTCTTGTGTGTGGCAGAGGTGCTTCAGTATTATTTGACCCCGGATCTACATATTCCTATGTGTCTTCCTACTTCGCACCGTATTTGGCCGTGCCCAGCTATGCTCTGGATATTCCAGTTTATGTGGCTACACCAGTGGGCGACTCCATTATAGTCGATCGGGTGCATCGTTCGTGCGTAGTTATATTTGGGGGTCTTGAGACCCGCGTTGATCTGTTGCTCTTGGATATGGTAGATTTTGATGTCATATTGGGGATGGACTGGTTGTCCCCATACCATGCTATTCTTGATTGTCATACTAAGACTGTCACCTTAGCCTTGCCAGAATCACCCCGATTAGAGTGGAAGGGTACCTCAAGCCACTCCGTTCGCACTGTTATTTCCTATGTTAAGGCTCGACGCATGGTCGAGAAGGGGTGTCTAGCTTATCTGGCTTATGTTCGTGATTCCAGCGCAGAGATTCCTTCCATTGAGTCAGTCCCTATTGCACGGGAGTTTCCTGAAGTTTTTCCTTCGGACCTGCCGGGCATGCCACCCGACAGGGATATTGATTTCTGTATTGATCTGGCACCGGGTACTCAGCCCATCTCTATTCCACCCTATCGTATGGCCCCGCCGGAACTAAAAGAGTTGAAAGATCAATTGCAGGACCTTCTTGAGAAGGGCTTTATCAGGCCCAGTGTTTCCCCCTGGGGAGCACCTGTGTTATTTGTAAAGAAGAAGGATGGCTCGATGCGGATGTGTATTGATTACCGGCAGTTAAACAAGGTGACTATCAAAAATAAATATCCACTGCCGAGGATTGATGATTTGTTTGACCGGCTCCAGGGAGCGAGGGTATTCTCTAAGATAGACTTGAGGTCAGGCTACCATCAGCTGAAGATCAGGGCGGCTGACATTCCTAAGACAGCCTTTCGCTCTAGATATGGGCATTATGAGTTCTTGGTCATGTCCTTCGGGTTGACCAATGCCCCAGCAGCATTCATGGAGTTGATGAATCGGGTATTCAGGCCTTACTTAGATCTGTTCGTGATAGTCTTCATAGATGACATCCTGGTGTACTCCCGCGGCCAGGAAGAGCACGAGCAGCACCTCAGAGTGGTTCTTCAGACTCTGAAAGATAACCGACTATATGCCAAATTTTCTAAATGTGAGTTCTGGCTGAGTTCGGTAGCATTTCTGGGTCACATTGTATCAGTGGAAGGTATTCAGGTAGACCCAAAGAAGATTGAGGCAGTCCAGAATTGGCCTCGACCAGCTTCAGTGACTGAGATCCGGAGTTTCTTGGGGTTAGCAGGTTACTACCGTCAATTTGTAGAGGGGTTTTCTTCTATTGCAGCCCCGATGAACAGGTTGACCCAGAAGGGTGCCCAGTTCCAGTGGTCAGATGAGTGTGAGGCGAGCTTTCATAAGCTCAAGACAGCCTTGACTACAGCACCAGTGCTGATACTACCGACGGGTGCAGGGCCTTATACAGTTTACTGTGATGCGTCCCGTACAGGACTTGGAGAGGTATTGATGCAGCATGGTAATGTTATTTCTTATGCTTCGAGACAGCTAAAAATACATGAGAATAATTATCCAGTTCATGATCTTCAGTTGGCAGCAATGGTTCATGCCTTAAAGATCCGGAGGCATTATCTATATGGTGTGACATGTGAGGTGTACATTGATCACAAAAGCCTACAGTACTTGTTCAAGCAAACGGAGTGGAATCTACGACAGCGGAGATGGTTAGAGTTGCTGAAGGACTATGATGTTACTATTCTATATCACCCAAGTAAGGCCAATGTGGTGGCCGATGCATTGAGTAGAAAGTCTGCCAGCATGGGTAGTCTTGCATACATTCCGGTCAGTCAGAGACCATTAGCTCTAGATGTCCAGGCCTTAGCCAACCGGTTCGTGAGATTAGACATTTCTGAGCCTAGCAGGGTGTTAGCCTGCACGATCGCTCGTTCTTCTTTATTAGAGCGTATCCGTGAGAGGCAATTTGATGATCCTCATTTGCGTGAGTTGAGAGATACAGTACAGCGGGGAGGTGCCACACAGGTAAACCTAGATGATGATGGGGTATTGAAATTGCAGGGTCGAATTTGTGTGCCCAATGTTGAAGGGATTCGAGAGTTGATCTTAGCAGAGGCCCACAGTTCGCGGTATTCTATTCACCCGGGCGCCGCGAAGATGTACCAGGGACTTACGGCAACACTATTGGTGGCGCGGAATGAAGAAAGATATCGTTGCGTATGTCGCTCGGTGTCTAAATTGTCGGCAGGTGAAATATGAGCACCAGGAGACCTGGTGGTGTGTTCCGGAGGATTGAAATTCCCGAGTGGAAATGGGAGCGGATCACTATGGACTTCGTTACTGGGACTTCCTTTGACTCGGAGGAAATTTGATGCTATTTGGGTCATTGTTGATAGGCCGACCAAATCAGCACACTTTATTCCAGTAATCCGTCTCCTACTCGTCGGAGAGGTTAGCGGAGGTTTACATTAGGGAGATTGTTCGTCTCCATGGGGTGCCGGTATCTATTATCTCTGATCGGGGAACGCAGTTTACCTCGCGGTTCCGGAGAGCGGTCCAGCGGGAGTTAGGCACCCAGGTTCAGTTGAGTACAGCATTTCATCCTCAGATGGATGGCCAGTCCGAGAGGACTATTCGGATTCTTG
Source organism: Nicotiana noctiflora (assembly GCA_032618575.1). NCBI lineage: Eukaryota > Viridiplantae > Streptophyta > Magnoliopsida > Solanales > Solanaceae > Nicotiana > Nicotiana noctiflora. Next base: position 124,694 of record JASVEL010011344.1, on the reverse strand, counting down.
AGGACATGCTTCGAGCCTGTGTTATTGATTTCGGAGGCTCGTGGGATCGGTTTCTACCATTAGCAGAGTTCGCCTACAATAACAGCTACCAATCTAGCATCCAGATGGCTCCGTATGAGGCGTTGTATGGTAGGCGATGTTGATCACCAGTCGGATGGTTTGAACCGGGAGAGGCTCGGTTGTTGGGTACACACTTAGTTCAGGAGGCCTTAGATAAGGTCAAGACTATTCAGGAGAGATTGCGTTCAGCTCAGTCCAGGCAGAAGACTTATGCGGATCGTAAGGTTCGAGATGTAGATTTCATGGTTGGTGAACGAGTATTGCTCCGGGTGTCGCCTATGAAGGGCGTGATGAGGTTTGGGAAGAAGGGCAAGCTCAGCCCTAGGTATATTGGTCCATTTGAGATTCTAGATAGAGTGGGAGGGGTGGCTTACAGATTAGCTTTGCCGCCTAGCTTATCAGCCGTGCATCCAGTTTTTCACGTATCTATGCTTCGGAGATACCACGGCGATCCCACACATGTGTTAGACTTCAGTATTGTCCAATTGGACAATGATCTATCTTACGAGGAGGAGCCGGTGGCTATTCTAGACCGGCATGTTCGACAGTTGAGGTGGAAGAGTTATCCTTCTGTGCGTGTTCAGTGGAGAGGTCAGCCTCCTGAGGCATCGACCTGGGAGTCCGAGTCCGATATGCGGAGCCGCTACCCACACTTGTTTCCTGACTCGGGTACTTCTTTCTTTTGTCCGTTCGAGGACGAACGGTTGTTTTAGAGGTGGAGATTGTGACGACCCAAAGGGTCATCACTTATTTAATTAATCATTTCGAGCTTCCGAGGCCTTGAAAACCTCATTCTATGTTGCCTCGATTTACGTGCACGATCCGAGCATGTAGCCGGAAAGATTTTGTGATAGAAAATATGAATTCTATGAGAAATTTGGATAAAAATGATATTAATATTGATATGGTTGACTTCGGTCAACATTTTTGGTAAACGGATCCGGACCCGAGATTGGATGGTCCCGGGAGGTCCGTAGAAAAATATGGGACTTGGACATGCGTCCGGAGTCGAATTCTGAGGCCTAGAGCCCAAGTTATGAATTTTTATGTGAATTGTTTTTGATGCAATTATTAAAGGAAATAAATTAATTGACCTTGGTATCGGGCTCGTATTTTGGTTCCGACGCCCGGTACAAGTCTTAAATATTATATATGTGATTTCTGTAAAGTTTGGTGACATTTGGATGTCGTTTGAGATGTTTTGGACCTTGAGTTCCAATGTTGAGAAGTTTTGAAAATCAAAAGTATGAAAATCATGAGTTTGAGGCTTGATTTGATTAAAACGAAGTGATATTGGCGATATGATCGCACGAACAAGTCCATAATGTGTTTTTGAGGTTGTGTACATGTTTGGTTTGGAGCCCGGGGGCTCGGGTAAAGATTTGATAGGCCGTTGGATGAAACTCTGAATTTTTGAACTGCTGGTTTTTCACCCAGCTGTTGGCTTCGCAATTGCGAAGTTTTCTCGCAATTGCGAAGGGGGACAGGGCTCGCAAATGCGAACATTCATCGCAAATGCGAAGCCCCCTTTGGGCCCAGCCATGTTCGCAAATGCGAACAATTGTTCGCATTTGCGAAGGTCCCCAGTGCCAGCCTATGTTCGCAAATGCGAACATCCCCCATTATGCCTTGGTTCGCAAATGCGAACCATTGTTCGCAAATGCGAACACTGCCTTATACAGCATGTGTTCGCAAATGCGAACTGTTCGCAAATGCGAACAAATGTTCGCAAACGCGAACTTCCCACCCTTAGCTTATTTTTCAAACTCCAGAAATTGGTCGGGGTTCGCAATTGCGAACCCATGTTCGCAAATGCGAACACAGAGACCTGAAAAACACGAATTTCAGTCATTTCTTCACATTTTACAAAACCAAAACACCCATTTGCGATTCTTCAAGGATTTCTTCTTCATCAAAATGATTGTAAGTCACTTTTTACTTAATTCTTTCAATTCCTAACATCATTAAACATGTTTTTCATAAGAAATCAAAGATTTTCATGGTAAAATTCTTGTTTTTGTTAGAAAATAGGGTTTTTCATAAATTGGGGAATTGGACCTCGAATTGAGGTCCCATTTTGAAACAAATTATATATATGAACTCGTGGGGGAATGGGTAACCGGATTTTGGTCCTAACCCCGAATTCCGACCATTTGGGCCCGGGGTTGAAATTCACTATTCATGGCAGAATGTTGTAAAAGTAGTATTTGGTATTAAGAATTAGTTTGTTGAGTAGAATTGATGATATTAAATCAATTGTGTATAGATACGGTTGGATTGGAGCCAAATTGAAAGAAAAGACATTTCCACGGAGTGAATTGTTCATAAGCATTCGAGGTAAGTGTTTGTTCTATCCTAGCTTGAGGGAATAGGATTATGTGTTATGTGTTATGTGATCGAGTGCGGTGTATGGGCTGTGGTGACGAGCATCCATACACCGGCGTCTAGTATGACCGTGAGTCGTTGGAAAATGATTATTTTGAGATATATTACAGATGAATTGATATTGTTCTCCCTTGTTGGGACTTGTTGTGAAGATAATTATTGATTGCCCTTGATGGGACGATTTATGAATTGCTGCTTCTTTCTTTGCCCTTAACTGTGATTGTTATTTGGGTGAGGAAGAGTGATAATGCACGAAGGGTGATGCCGTGCCATGTTTATTTATTTATGCACGAAGGTTAATGCCGTGCCATGTTTATTTATTGATTATGCACGAAGGATCATGCCGTGCCTGGTTATTGAACCATGTACGAAGGATCATGCCATACTATGGATGTGAGGATGAGAGTAAAAGCACGAAGGGTGATGCCGTGTACTTTATTTGTTTATTTGGTGAGGATGAGAGTAAAAGCACGAAGGGTGATCCCGTGCAATTGCTTGCTATTTCTTGAAGTGATATTATTCGTGTTTACATTATACTTTGTTTTCTTTGTGAAATTATTAACTGTGGTTAATTGTTGAATTCTTTAAGATATTCCTTATTGTGTTATTACTTAATTATTTCTTGTTATTTTGTGGTACACACATATATATTGAATTGCACAGGTTTATGTGAGTGTCTGGTCCTAGGCTTGTCACTACTTCGCCGGGATAGGCCAGGCACTTACCAACACATGGGGTCGGTTGTGCTGATACTACACTTCTGTGCGTTTTTGCACAGGTCCAGGTTACGATCAGGAGCAGCAGCAGCAGTAAATAGATTGCGTGGGAGTTGATCATATTTGAGACCGAGGTAGCTTGCAGACGTCCGCAGGCCCGACGTCTCTTTCTTTATTTATGTTATTAGCTGTAGTCTCTTTGTTCCGAGACAAAGAGAATTATGTTATATTTCCTTCAGACTTTTATGTGTAGTATTCCATAGTAGTTCGTGAGTTGGTGACTCCACGTCTTGGGTAGAGGATTTCGGTATGATTTTCATCATGAAGTTAGTTATTTCTATTTTGATAAAGTATTCCGCATTTATTTAATTAAATTGTGTTAAAAACAGGATAGTATGAATACAGTGGCTTGCCTAGCTACCACGAGTAGGCGCCATCACGATCCCGATATTGGGGGAAAATCCGGGTCGTGACAATTTTTGCCCAGCAAATTTTTAAGTCTTAAAACATTGTTAATTACGGGGCTTAGCCATTATTTCACATGAGCTCTTCATTCCAACACCCCATACGTGATTTTCAAGCTCCTATTCCTCCATAGCTCATTGGGTAAGTATTATTAATTTCATCATCTCTTAATTATTTCATCTAATCACTAATTTCCTAGCACTAAATAATGAATACAAAGCGGAAATTAAGGGTTTTGCGTAGAGTTTGGTTTTTGGGAATTTTGGGTGATTCAACCTCAATTTGGTGTCGAATCTTGAAACAAATTACATATTTGAACTCGTGGGGTTATGGGTGATTGGGTTTTGATTCGAGCCTCGTGTTTGGACAATGTAGGCACGATGTCAGATTTTGGTATTTTTGGAACTAGGGACTTCATTTCTAGGCTATGGGATGTTGTTTTTGGGTTTTTATTGATACTATTGAATTGATTATGTCTAGATACCATTGTTTCAGTGTTTAATTGTAGAGGAAAGGCGATATTCGAGAGTTGATTGCCATTCTTGGACCGAGGTAAGTATTTGTTCTAACCTTGGTTAGAGGGATATGATTAGGATATTATTTGCTACTTGCTAAATGATGCGTACGGTGTATAGGGATGGTGACAGTTATCTATACACCGGAATCTAGCATGACTGTGGGTATAAATGTGCTTGAACCGGACTTTGTGAAATATCTCTCTTGTCCAATTGCTAGGTTACATATTTTGTGAACAATTGAGGAAGGATTTCGATTGGTATATTATTGGAATATCGATTTGAATTGGAATTTGATAATTGGGAAATAAGAGATTACTAGAGAAAGTGTGGTGACTCTTCCCTTTCCAGCACACGTACTTATCATTGTTGTTGCTCCCTTGCCGGGATATCTGGGCTGTTAGTTGTACCCTTGCCAGGTTTATTTGTTATGTTGTTAGATTTCCCTAATGGGACCTCTTTTAGAGAGATTATTTGCGTTATTCATTATAATATGGGATCGTGTGGCACACCGCCCACTTATAAATTATGAATTGGGATCGTGTGGCGCGCCATCCTATTATAAATTATCTATTGGGATCGAGTGGCACGCCAACCACTTGTAAATTATGTAGTTCGATCATGTGGCATGCTGACCACTATTACATATATATATTTTGGCATCGTGTGGCATGCCGTCCACTTAGAAACTAAAAAATGGGATCATGTGGCGTGCCGCCGACTTATATATGAGTTAAGGTATTGAGATAGTTTTGTTGTCATATTCGTTGATCTGTTTTCACTGTGAGCATGCCCCTTCCCCGTTTTAATTGATATATATATATATATATATATATATATATATATATATATATATATATATATATATATATATATATATATATATATATATGTGTGTGTGTGTGTGTGTGTGTGTGTGTGTGTGTGCACAGGTTGTTATAGGTAGGTCCTATCTAGCCTCGTCACTACTTCGTCGGGGTTAGGCCAGGCACTCACCACCACATGGGGTCGGTTGTGCTGATGCTACACTTCTGTGCTTTTTGCTCAGATTATGGTACCAGAGCATCTTTTAGACCACAACAGTAGCCTATTTGATCGGGAGCTGACTTCATTCCAGGGACTTCGAGGTAGCCTAGCTGACGTTCGCAGGCTGGAGTCCTTTTCTATGTTTAGTTTGTTTTCTTGTAGTGGGACAAACATTTTGTATTTCCATTCAGACTTGTTTGTGGCACTCTTTAGTAATCCGTGAACTAGTGACACCAGATTCTAGGTAAAGATATGTTTTGAACTTCTGCATTTTTATTTAACTTAAAGTCTTCCGCTCTTATTTAATTGCTATCCGTATATTTATATTGTTCAGGTTTATAAGGGAATGTTTAAAGTTTGGCTGGCGCAGCTCCGTTAGTAGGCTCCATCACGACTCCCGATGGAGGGAAATCTGGGTCGTGACAAGTTGGTATTAGAGCTCTAGGTTGCATAGGTCTTGCTACTCACAGACAAACTCGGTAGTGTCTGAGGGATCGGCACGGAGACGTCTGTATTTATCCCGAAAGGCTACAGAGTTAGGAAATGTTTTGCTTTTGTTCTTCTTGTTGTGCGATTTTGTTTCTCAAATACTTATTGTCTTCCTACTCTGTTCTTTCGTAGATGGAAAGAACACGTGCTTCCTCTTCTATTGCGCACTAGCCCGAGCCCCCAGCAGCAACTCCTGCAAGGGGCAAAGGCCGATGCTGTGCTAGAGGCCAAAGGAGGGGTAAAGCTTAGCCCCGGGCAGTAGTTACAGAGGTTGAGGCTTATATTGACTATGATGAGGAGTTCCAGGCGCAGTAGATCTGGTGGGCCCACAGGTCCCATGAGGGGTCATGGTCACCCCCGATCTTCAGGATGCTCTGGTCAGATTGGCAAGCTTTTTGGAGAGCGTCACTAGAGCGGGTTTGCTGCTAGTAGCACCAGCCACTTCTCAGGCTGGGGGAGGGGTTCAGACTCCTCCTACATGTACTCCGGAGCAGGTAGCTCCCCGGACTCATGTCCCAATGGTTCAGCCAGCAGTGGCAGCTCATACAGGTACTACAGCTCAGGCCGGTGATGGAGCGACTATGTCTTCAGATGCTCTATGGAGACTTGATCGGTTCTCCAACATCTTCACCACCACTTTCAGCGGTTCTTCATCAGAGGATCCACAGGATTTTGTATTCATCTGTCATGAGATTCTCAGGACCATGGGTATAGTGGAGACCAATGGAGTCAATTTTGTATCCTTCCGGCTTGCAGGATCCGCCAAGACTTGGTGGAGATATTTTGCCTATCTAGACCAGCAAGGTCTCCATATTTTACATGGGATCAATTCGCGGAGTTATTCTTTGAGAAATTTCTCCCAGTCACTCAGCGAGAGGCACTTCGCAGGCAGTTTGAGCGCCTCCATGACAGTTACACGGTATGAGACTATATTTGTTGACTTGGCATACCATGTGGTTATGATACTCCTAATAGAGCGAGAGAGGGTCCGGAAGTTTATTGATGGATTGATTCAGCTGATCCATCTCCAGATGGCCATGAGAGTTGGTAATGATATTTTCTTTCAGGAGGCAACCAATAAGGCCCGTAGAGTTGAGATGGCACTCTCACGAGGAGGTGGCCAGATGTTGGAAAAGAGGCCTCATCATTCTGGTAGGTTCAGTAGTACCTCGTCTAGAGGTAGGGACATTAATGGTAAAGGTCATTCACTGAGGCCCTTTCAGTCAGCTCATCGGGTTTCTTATGGTAATTCTTGTGGCCATGGCTCTCAGTCACAGTATTCTGACCAGCAGCCTTTCAGTTCACCATCAACACCTATTAGCGCACCACCACTCCATTATTCTCAGCAGCCGAGGGCTTGTTACACTTGTGGTGACACGATGCCAGGTATTACCCTCGAGCTTCTGACAGGTCTTAGTAGTAGGGTCCTCACCCCTTGATTCAGCCAGCAGGTGATCCATAGCCCGCCTAGCCATCTAGAGGCGGGGGTAGGGGTCATAGAGGTGGAGGTAGGGATCGTAGAGGTGGAGCTCGGACCAGCAGAGGTAGAGGTCAGCCAGTAGTTGATCGTCCTAGATATATGGCTCAGGTAGGTGGGACCTAGCCCCGGTGTTATGCTTTGCCAGCCAGGCTAGAGGTAGAGTCTTCCGATGCTATTATTACAAGTACTATTCTGGTCTGTGATAGGGATGCTTCAGTGCTATTTGACCCTGGGTCTACGTATTCATATGCATTGTCTGATTTTGCACCCTACTTGGTTATGCCTAGTGATGCCTTGGGTATTCCTGTATATGTATCTACACCAGTGGGTGATTCTATAGTGGTCGACCAAGTCCACCATTCCTATGTAGTAGTATTTGCGGGTCTTGAAACCAGTGTTGATCTATTGCTTTTAGACATGGTGGATTTTGATGTTATATTAGGGATGGATTGGTTGTCCCCGTATCATGCGATCTTGGATTGTCATGCCAAGACTGTGACTTTGGCTTTACCAGATTTGCCCCGATTTGAGTGGAGAGGGACCCCAAGTCATGCCACCCATAGTGTTATCTCATATGTTAAGGCTCGACACATGGTCGAGAAGGCGTGTTTAGCTTATTTGGCATATGTTCGCGATTCCAGCATGGAGGTTCTTTCTATTGACTCAGTTCCTATTATTCGGGAGTTCCCAAAGGTTTTCCCTTCAAATCTGCCAGGTATGCCGCTCGATAGGGATATTTTGTTTTTTGTATTGATCTGACCCCAGGAACACAGCCCATTTCTATCCTGCCATATCGTATGGCCCCGCCAGAGTTGAAAGAGTTAAAGGACAAGTTGCGGGATTTTCTAGAGAATGGTTTCATCAGGCCTAGTGTTTCTTCTTGGGGTGTGCCAGTTCTATTTGTGAAGAAAAAGGATGGATCGATGATAATGTGCATTAATTACCGGCTGTTGAACAAGGTGACAATAAAGAACAAGCATCCACTACCAAAGATTGATGATTTGTTTGACCAGTTGCAAGGTGCGAAGGTGTTTTCCAAGATAGACTTGAGATCTAGCTACCATCAACTGAGGATTAGGGCGTCTGATGTCCCGAAGTCAACATTTCTCACTCGGTATGGGCATTATGAGTTTTGGTCATGTCATTTGGGTTGACCAATGCCCCAACAACATTTATGGAGTTGATGAACCGAGTGTTCGAGCCTTATTTAGACTTGTTCATGATAGTCTTTATTGATGATATTCTTGTGTACTCCTGCAGTTAGGTGGAGCAGGAGCAACACCTCAAAGTGGTTCTTTCGACTTTGAAGGATAGTCAGTTGTATGCCATGTTCTGGAAGTGTGAGTTTTGGTTGAGTTCAATTGCATTTCTAGGTTATGTAGTATCAGCAGAGGGCATTCAGGTAGACTCAAAGAAGATTGAGGCAGTCAAGAATCGGCTTCGACCAGCTTCAACGATTGAGATTCGGAGTTTCTTGGGATTAGCAGGATATTATCATCGATTCGTAGAGGGGTTTTCATCTATAGCAGCCCCGATGACTAGGTTAACCCAGAAGGGTGCCAAGTTCAGGTGATCAGGCGAATGTAAGGAGAGCTTTCAGAAGCCCAAGACAGCTCTGACTACGGCACCGATATTGGTTTTGCACACAGGTTCAGGTCCTTATACAGTTTGTTGTGATGCTTCCAGTGCAGTATTGATGCAGGATGGTAGGGTCATTGCTTAAGCTTCAAGGCAGGTGAAGATTCATGAGAGGAACTACCCAGCCGACGATCTAGAGTTGGTAGCCATTGTTCATGATGTGAAGATTTGGAGGCATTACTTATAAGGTGTGAGTTGTGAGGTGTACACTGGTCTCAAGAGTCTGCAATACTTGTTCTGTCACGCCCCAAATCGAGGGACATGACCGGCGCCTGACCGGGTTGCCCCAGTCAAGCGGACCTGGGTGCCTTTCATTCCCACGCGTTACCCCTGTGATGACCGTTTCTCATTAACCAAATATATTACTAATCATAATTGATTTCACATTAAACAAATAAAATGATACGAGTGATTCATTAACAAGATTTCAACTTTTACAACGCCCGACATAACACCTTATATATATAAGATTGGAGTCCCACAGTTTACATGTCTACAGAGCCTCTAGGATACAAAAGGGAAATACAATACTTGCCGGTAACAAGGCTCGGCTATACCTTTCAAAACCAAATTGAAATCCAAACCGAAGTGGCAAGAACCACACAAGGCCCCGAGGAAGAAAGGGGCTCACCAAGACGGGCAGTGGAAGGAGAAGAATACTACTGCCGACGAGCTGAAGTGCCTGCTACTGATCCACCTACAATCATGACACGAATGTAGCGCCCCGGCAAAAGGGACGTCAGTACACTTAAATTGTACTGGTATGTATGGACAAACTTTGTCCCAAGTAAACTCAAGCCATTAAATTACATCAACAATCAATTAAGCCAGCCAACCACGTTTCCACATTTTCCTCATTTCAAATAATTCTCACACAAAGCACTTTCCACGATCAACCAATTTAACAATAACCAATCAATCACGTAAAACACAAGTAGTCAAACAAAGGGGCAATCAGTGCCCCACAGGTTGCAAACTCTCCTGCCGTCTCCTTTCACAATTTCACATTATTGATTTATGTATCAATTTTCAATAGCGATTTCGATCGCTTTCCATCCTTATTGCCCCTGACCACCCTTATTACCTCGGCCACCCTTATCACCCCAACCCAAACCTTATTTCACCACGTTGCGGCGCGCGACACGACCCCGCCTTACAGTTGAAAACACAACAATTTCAAACAGCAGATAAGGTACTACACACAATTTCAACAAGTTCAAATAAGCAACTTACACATTGGTTCATGTTCTCAATTTCTTCTCAATTCAATATCACAACCATGTTACAAGTATTCCAAAATCGAAAATGCCCACATAATCATGTTCAACAATTCACCACAATTAAGGTGTTTCAAATTCCTTCCACAATAAGCCAAATATGTCATCACAATGGTTGTTCCCAATTCTTTACCAACCTCGATTACCTTTTTATCTTTCAATTCATATTTCATACCACACATAGTTCAACATCAATCAAATGCTCAACAAGGAAATCAAAGGATTACGTAAAATTTCTCAATTTGACACATGCCAAAACAATTCGCACACATTTGGGCGATTTTACAAGAATCAAAATTAGCCATACATACACGGTGATGATGTTTTTCCTCCTACTTTATGCTTACCCAAGATATCCTACTCTTGCCAACCTTGTTCTTGAAGACTCTTACTTCTACCCACTTCTTTTTACTAGAAATCAAGTTCAATAATCATGCATGAGTGTAAAAATTCTATTTTCAAAAGCTATTATATGCAAACCTCTCTTTACCCAATTAAAACTGAAAATCAAAGAAAATAGTTAGGGTTTTTACCTTGAAAATATTGAGGAAGTTGAATCCTTGCCCTAGAATCCCTTGGAATTAAGTAGTTGGAACAATCTTTGAAGATGAAGAACTTCTCTCTAAAAACCCTCTCTTCTCTCTCTAATTTTGGTGAGATGATATGATAAAATGAAGAAGAAAGGTGTTATATTAAAGAAGAGATCGGGTCAAAATGTTACAAAAATCTGGGCCGGGGTCAAATATGCGGTCACTATGCGACCGCAGAATCAACATGCGGTCCGCATAGTGGCCGCAGAATGGCTCAAAAATTACGCAGGCTCTGGAACGATTTGCGGTCACTATGCGGACCGCATGTTGATTCTGCGGTCGCAAAAGTGCACCGCAGATTGACATGCGATCGCATATCGACCGCACATTGGACACAATTTTGGGCAACTCTCTGGAACGATTTGCGGTCACTATGCGGACCGCATGTTGATTCTGCGGTCGCATTCTTGACCGCATATTTGACACTTTTTCGGAAAAATTATTTCTCTACATTTTTGAAACTTAAATCACTACCAAGGGTTCGAACCGCGGCTCGCAAGCTCGCCGCGAAGAATTCTACGCATTCCTAACACATCATTCGGACCATGACACCACATCTACTAGGTTTTATGCACAAAAATTTTACGGGGCCTTACATCCTCCCCCCCTTAAGATCATTCGTCCTCGAATGAGGATTTTGAAATAAATGAGTTGGTTTTGAAAGACATGATATGCAACCATCAAAATTTTGACTAACTCTTATATTTTAGAAAAATTTCGCCGGAGTTTCCTTTGTATTATGGACATATCCACCTGTCAGAGGGCCCCCGAAACACATCACCAAACAACAATATACAACAACAACACTATTCACAACCGGTATACACCTTCTTACCTCAACGAATGCACATATTCTATCACATTGTTACAATTGCACATAAACTAGTCACTTCAATGAATTCTTACCTTATTTAACCATTTTAACACACCATGTACGCTTAACAAATCATTACCAATCTACACTTACTATTAGTTGTTTATTAAACACGTAAATCTTTATAAGGCTTTCATTTATCAAGAACGGTTCAAGTGACCCAAGGTAACAACACATCTAACTCATTACAAATAAAGGAGACTTACTAATACTAAGAGGGAAACAACTTAGGCAAGATGACAACTACTAGGAGTAGGAGGGTCACCTAATTTCTTCTAGGCTTGATCAAACAAATGGGGGTACTTTTCTTTCATCTCTTTTTCTGCTTCCCATGTGGCCTCCTCAACTTGTTGACTTCGCCACAATACTTTAACAGAGGCAACTTCCTTATTTCTCAACTTACGGACTTGCCTATCAAGAATGGCAACTGGAACTTCTTCATATGACAAATCTTCATTAACCTCTATAGCTTCGACTGGCATGATGGTGGATGGATCTCCAATCACTTTCTTCAACATGGACACATGAAATACCGGATGCACTGATGACATCTCAGGAGGCAACTCTAGCCTATAAGCAACTTGACCAATCCTTTGAACGATCCGATATGGCCCGACATACCTAGGACTCAATTTCCCTTTCTTTCCGAATCGCATGACTCCCTTCATAGGAGATACCTTCAAGAACACCCAATCATCAACTTGAAACTCCAAATCCCTTCGACGAACGTCTGCATAGGACTTTTGACGACTCTGTGCTGTTTTCATTCTCTCTTGAATAACCTTGACCTTTTCCATAGCTTCGTACACCATATCTGGCCCTAGCAATTCCGCTTCACCTACCTCAAACCACCCGATTGGCGATCTACATCTTCTCCCGTATAATGCCTCAAACGGGGCCATCTGAATGCTAGCATGATAGCTGTTATTGTAAGCAAATTCTATCAGTGGCAAGTGTTCATCCCAATTACCTTTAAAATCTAAGACACAAGCCCGCAACATATCTTCAAGCGTATGAATGGTCCGCTCGGCCTGTCCATCGGTCTGTGGATGGAAAGCTGTGCTGAGATTCACCCGAGTTCCCAAACCTTGCTGAAACTTCTTCCAAAAGTTAGCTGTGAACTGAGCCCCGCGATCCGAGATGATAGAAAGTGGAGTGCCATGAAGCCTTACTATCTCTTTGATGTACAACCTTGCATATTGCTCCGCAGTATCAGTGGACTTGACAGGCAGGAAGTGAGCCGATTTGGTGAGTCGATCTACTATCACCCATACTGAATCGAACTTACGCTGAGTGCGAGGTAACCCCACCACGAAATCCATATTGATCATCTCCCATTTCCACATTGGTATTTCTATAAGCTGAGTTAATCCACCAGGCCGTTGATGCTCGGCCTTCACTTGTTGACAGTTCGGACATTTAGCTACAAAGCCTGCCACATCCCTTTTCATACCGTTCCACCAATAAATCTCTTTGAGATCGTGATACATTTTCGTTGAACCAGGGTGCACAGAATACCTGGAAGTATGAGCCTCTGCCATCACTCTTTCCCGGAGCTCGTCCACATCCGGAACACATAGCCTATCTTGACACCGCAATACACCATCTTCGCTGCTGAGTACAAATGCTGAGGTCTTGTTATTCATGACTGCTTCTTTTACCCGAACCAATGCTGGATCCATGAATTGTTTTTCCTTGATTTCCGCGACAAATGATGATTCTGCTCCATTATGCACCAAAATATCCCCCTCGTCTGACGCCGAGATACGAACCCCCAAACTGGCTAATTGGCAGACCTCTCGAGCCAGGGGTCTCTGATCCACACCCAAATGAGCCAAACTACCCATGGATTTTCGACTAAGAGCGTCGGCTACCACATTTGCCTTCCCTGGATGGTACAATATGTCCATATCATAGTCCTCGAGTAATTCTAACCACCGCCGCTGTCTCAGATTTAGCTCCTTCTGCTTGAACAAATACTGGAGGCTCTTGTGGTCTGAAAACACATCTACATGAACCCTATAAAGATAGTGTCGCCATATTTTCAAGGCAAACACAACAGCTGCAAGTTCCAAATCATGCGTCGGATAATTCTTCTCATGGTTCTTGAGTTGTCTGGAAGCATAAGCTATAACCTTTCCGTGCTGCATCAATACACATCCCAAACCGACTCCGGAGGCATCACAATAGACTACAAATCCCTCTGTGCCTTCTGGCAAGGCCAATACTGGTGCCGAGGTCAATCTTGACTTCGGTTCTTGGAAACTTTTCTCACATGCTTCGGACCACTGGAACTTAACTGCTTTCTGCGTCAATTTAGTCAATGGGGAGGCAAGGGTTGAGAATCCCTCTACAAACCTCCGATAGTACCCTGCTAGACCCAAAAAGCTGCGAATCTCTGTCGGGGTCGTGGGTCTAGGCCAATCTTTCACTGCCGCAATCTTCTGAGGATCCACCATAATTCCCTCACTGGAAATAACATGCCCTAGAAAAGCTACGGACTTCAACCAAAACTCACATTTTGAGAACTTGGCATACAATTGATGTTGAAGAAGGGTCTGCAATGCTGCTCTAAGGTGAACGGCATGATCTTCCCTGCTCCGAGAGTAGATGAGAATGTCGTCAATGAATACAATCACAAAGGAATCTAGGAATGGCTTGAAAACCCGATTCATAAGGTCCATGAAAGCTGCTGGGGCATTGGTTAGCCCAAAAGACATGACCAAAAACTCGAAGTGACCATAACGAGTTCTGAAGGCGGTTTTAGGAATATCCTGCTCCCTGATTTTCAACTGGTGGTACCCGGACCGTAAATCAATCTTTGAGAAGAACCTCGCTCCCTGCAATTGGTCAAACGGATCATCCACTCGAGGCAATGGATATTTATTCTTAATGGTGACTTTGTTAAGCTGCCGATAATCAATACATATTCGAAGTGACCCATCCTTCTTTCTGACAAAGAGAACCGGAGCACCCCATGGCGACACACTCGGTCGTATGAACCCTTTCTCTAATAAATCCCTCAGCTGCTCCTTTAACTCCCTTAACTCTGCTGGCGCCATTCTGTATGGTGGAATGGATATTGGCTGAGTATCCGGCATTACATCGATCCCGAAATCAATCTCCCTATCCGGCGGGATGCCTGGAAGCTCATCTGGAAACACTTCAGGAAATTCATTCACAATTGGCACGGACTCGAGGATAGGCACATCCGAGGTGGTGTCCGTTACCCGAACCAGGTGATAGATACACCCCTTCTTAATCATCTTCGAAGCCTTAAGGTAGGAAATAAACCTACCCCTTGGCACTACACCATTTCCTCTCCATTCAATGACTGGCTCGTTAGGGAACTCGAGCCTCATAACTCTCGTTCGACAGTCGAGTTTGGCAAAGCACGAATAGAGCCAATCCATCCCCATAATTACATCAAAATCTACCATCCCAAGCTCAATAAGATCGGTTGTGGTATCACGACCACCCACCGTAACAACACAATTCCTATAGACTCGTGAGGCTGTAATAGAATCACCAATAGGAGTCGACACAGAGAACGGCTCATGAAGTTGTTCGGGTTCTATCCCAAAACTTGAAGCAATGAATGGAGTAACATAAGACAAGGAGGACCCTGGATCAATAAGGGCATAGCAATCAATAGTCCGAACAGACATGATACCTGTAACAACATCTGGAGAAGCCTCGGCATTTTGGCGGCCACTCAATGCATAGAATCGGCTAGGTCCACCCCTACCCCGAGCTCCACCCCTAGCTGCACCACGCCCTGCTGCTGCTGGAGTACGCGCTGATGATGTAGCAGCTGAAGAACCGGATGACTGAGCAGATCCCCTACCTATACCCTGACGGGGTGCACGGCAGTCCCGCTGAATGTGACCTCTCACCCCGCACCCGAAGCACACTGGAAGGTCAAGGTAGCAAGTTTTCGTATGAAATCTCCCACACTTGGGGCATGTAGGTCTCCCCTGCTGCTGGGATCTCACCCCAGGATGACCAGACTGATGAGACCTCCTGCTGTCTGAACCAGGTCTCGAGTAACTGCCCTGCTGATGACTGTGCACGGATGGCGGTGCACTCGCGGAGGACTGAGCATATGACTGGGATGGCCCTGATGACCCCCTCCCTGGAAGTGATCTCCCTGAACGACCCATTGACCGGGCCCTGTTGCTACTTTCTCTTTCTGCACGAATCTTCAATTTCCTGGCCTCTGTGGCCTGAGCAAA
Source organism: Nicotiana noctiflora (assembly GCA_032618575.1). Lineage (NCBI taxonomy): Eukaryota > Viridiplantae > Streptophyta > Magnoliopsida > Solanales > Solanaceae > Nicotiana > Nicotiana noctiflora. Next base: position 108,944 of record JASVEL010011344.1, on the reverse strand, counting down.
CCCCACAATCCTCCCATAGTTCATGTCTGAGTGCAAAGCTGCTGTGGCGGCCTCATTCACCACCAAAGGGCTAAGGCCCCGAACAAACCGTCGAACCCGGGCATCCATGGTCGACACTAAATGAGGAGCATACTTGGACAACCTTACGAACTCCATGTGATATTCCCAAACACTCATACTACCCTGCTTGAGGACCTCGAACTCCGTGGCACGGGCTGCCATCACCTCGGCAGGCAAGAAGTGGTCCATAAATGCATCCACGAACTCATCCCATCTGGCCGAAGGGCTCCCTTCCTCACGGGAATCCTCCCACATTTCGAACCATGAACGTGCCGCTCCCTTCGCCTGTAAGAGGCCAACTCTACCCCATCTATATCTGTAGCCTTCATCACTCTAAGGGTCTTGTATATCTCATCAAGGAATTCCTGTGGGTCAGCCTCTGGATCGGTACCTGAAAATTCTGGAGGGGCCAATCGCAAGAATTGATGGACTCTGGAGCCAAAAGAATCTCCCTGTCCGCTGGAGGATGCAGGGGCATCATGGGATCTCTGGGCCTGGGCGGCCACTAACTGTGTTAACATATGGATGGCTCCCCTAAGTTCTTCATTAGAGATATCAGAGCCCGAAACGGGAACTGTATCTGAGTCAGGAACACCGGCAGGAGGATTGGTGGCATCCTCTGCCGCGGCTGGAATAGGGACACTTGGGTTTTGAACGGATGGGCCAGGCAAATTCGGGACTGGTGGGTCATTCTCTCCCACGGCATCGGGTACATGATTAACAACTGCACTTGGGCCGGCATTGGCCCTAAGGCCGAGTCTAGCCTTCTTCTTAGGTGCCATATTCTGAAAATTTGGGAACAAGGCACGAATTAGACACAGATATCTCCACATTGCACTTTACCGCACGATATAGATTAACAAAGAAGTAGGTAAATTCCTAAATGCCCGTGTAGCCCCTACTTATATGATGTGGTCGACAACACACCTATAAGAAGGGCACTACTAGACACGGCTCCGAGACATCCTAGGACACTTTAAAACCTTAAGCTCTGGATACCAAGTTTGTCACGCCCCAAATCGAGGGACATGACCGGCGCCTGACCGGGTTGCCCCAGTCAAGCGGACCTGGGTGCCTTTCATTCCCACGCGTTACCCCTGTGATGACTGTTTCTTATTAACCAAATATATTACTAATCATAATTGATTTCACATTAAACAATTAAAATGATACGAGTGATTCATTAACAAGATTTCAACTTTTACAACGCCCGACATAACACCTTATATATATAAGACTGGAGTCCCACAGTTTACATGTCTACAGAGCCTCTAGGATACAAAAGGGAAATACAATACTTGCCGGTAACAAGGCTCCGGCTATACCTTTCAAAACCAAATTGAAATCCAAACCGAAGTGGCAAGAACCACACAAGGCCCCGAGGAAGAAAGGGGCTCACCAAGACGGGCAGTGGAAGGAGAAGAATACTACTGCCGACGAGCTGAAGTGCCTGCTACTGATCCACCTACAATCATGACACGAATGTAGCGCCCCGGCAAAAGGGACGTCAGTACACTTAAATTGTACTGGTATGTATGGACAAACTTTGTCCCAAGTAAACTCAAGCCATTAAATTACATCAACAATCAATTAAGCCAGCCAACCACGTTTCCACATTTTCCTCATTTCAAATAATTCTCATACAAAGCACTTTCCACGATCAACCAATTTAACAATAACCAATCAATCACGTAAAACACAAGTAGTCAAACAAAGGGGCAATCAGTGCCCCACAGGTTGCAAACTCTCCTGCTGTCTCCTTTCACAATTTCACATTATTGATTTATGTATCAATTTTCAATAGCGATTTCGATCGCTTTCCATCCTTATTGCCCCCGACCACCCTTATTACCTCGGCCACCCTTATCACCCCAACCCACACCTTATTTCACCACGTTGCGGCGCGCAACACGACCCCGCCTTACAGATGAAAACACAACAATTTCAAACAGCAGATAAGGTACTACACACAATTTCAACAAGTTCAAATAAGCAACTTACACATTGGTTCATGTTCTCAATTTCTTCTCAATTCAATATCACAACCATGTTACAAGTATTCCAAAATCGAAAATGCCCACATAATCATGTTCAACAATTCACCACAATTAAGGTGTTTCAAATTCCTTCCACAATAAGCCAAATATGTCATCACAATGGTTGTTCCCAATTCTTTACCAACCTCGATTGCCTTTTTATCTTTCAATTCATATTTCATACCACACATAGTTCAACATCAATCAAATGCTCAACAAGGAAATCAAAGGATTACGTAAAATTTCTCAATTTGACACATGCCAAAACAATTCGCACACATTTGGGCGATTTTACAAGAATCAAAATTAGCCATACATACCTGGTGATGATGTTTTTCCTCCTACTTTATGCTTACCCAAGATATCCTACTCTTGCCAACCTTGTTCTTGAAGACTCTTACTTCTACCCACTTCTTTTTACTAGAAATCAAGTTCAATAATCATGCATGAGTGTAAAAATTCTATTTTCAAAAGCTATTATATGCAAACCTCTCTTTACCCAATTAAAACTGAAAATCAAAGAAAATAGTTAGGGTTTTTACCTTGAAAATATTGGGGAAGTTGAATCCTTGCCCTAGAATCCCTTGGAATTAAGTAGTTGGAACAATCTTTGAAGATGAAGAACTTCTCTCTAAAAACCCTCTCTTCTCTCTCTAATTTTGGTGAGATGATATGATAAAATGAAGAAGAAAGGTGTTATATTAAAGAAGAGATCGGGTCAAAATGTTACAAAATCTGGGCCGGGGTCAAATATGCGGTCACTATGCGACCGCAGAATCAACATGCGGTCCGCATAGTGGCCGCAGAATGGCTCAAAAATTACGCAGGCTCTGGAACGATTTGCGGTCACTATGCGGACCGCATGTTGATTCTGCGGTCGCAAAAGTGCACCGCGGATTGACATGCGATCGCATATCGACCGCACATTGGACACAATTTTGGGCAACTCTCTGGAACGATTTGCGGTCACTATGCGGACCGCATGTTGATTCTGCGGTCGCAAAAGTTGACCGCAAATTGAACACTTTTCGGAAAAATTAATTCTCTACATTTTTGAAACTTAAATCACTACCAAGGGTCCGAACCGCGGCGAGCAAGCTCGCCGCGAAGAATTCTACGCATTCCTAACACATCATTCGGACCATGACACCACATCTACTAGGTTTTATGCACAAAAATTTCACGGGGCCTTACATGTTCAAGCACAAAGAGTTGAACCTGAGATAGCAGAGATGGTTGGAGTTATTGAAGGATTATGACGTTACTATTTTGTACCACCCGGGGAGAGCCAATATGGTGGCATATGCACTGAGTAGAAAGTCAGCCAGCATGGGTAGTCTTGCTTATGTTTCGGTCAGCCAGAGCCACTTGCTTTGGATACTCAGGCCTTGGCCAATCGATTTGTGAGGTTAGAAATTTTTTAGCGTAGCCGAGTTTTATCTTGCTCGGTCGCTTGTTCTTCATTATTGGAGCGTATCCGTGATCGGCATTTTGATGATCCTCATTTGTGTGTCCTAAGATATACGGTGCAGCGTGGAGGTGCCACAAAGGTGATATTAGATACAGATGGTATTTTGAGGTTGTAGGGGTAAGTTTGTGTGCCTAATGTCGATGGGATTCGAGAGTTGATCTTAGCGAAGGCACATAGATTTTGGTATTGTATTCACCAGGGCACTGCGAAGATGTATCAGGACTTGCGGCAGCACTGTTGGTGGCATAGGATGAAGAAGGTAATTGTTGTGTATGTGGCTTGATGTTTGAACTAACAACAGGTCAAGTATGGGTATCAGAGGCATGGTGTTGTGTTTTAGAGGATTGAGCTACCCAAGTGAAAGTGGGAGAGGATTACCATAGACTTCGTTACTGGACTTCCGGTGACCCAGATAAAGTTTGATGCTATTTGGGTCATTATTGATAGGCTGACCAAGTCAGCACATTTCATTCTTGTTGCGACCACCTATTTATCAGAGAGATTAGCTGAGATCTACATATGAGAGATTATTCACCTTCATGGGGTGCTGACATCTATCATTTTTGACCGAGGTACGTAGTTTACCTCACTCTTCTAGAGAGCAGTTCAGCAGGACTTAGGCACCCATGTTCAGTTGAATACAACATTCCATCCTCAGACGGAAGTCAATCCTTGAGGACTATTCAGATATTGGAGGATATTCTCCTACATGTGTTATTGCTTTTGGAGGCTCTTGGGACTAGTTTTTCCCTTTAACAAAGTTCGACTAAAACAACAGCAGCCAGTCCAGCATTCAAGTGGCTCCTTATGAGGCGTTGTATGGTAGGCGATGTTGGTCTCCAGTCGGATGGTTAGAGATGGGAGAGGCTCGGTTATTGGGTACAGATTTAGTCCAGGAGGCCTTGGATAAGGTCAAGATCATTCAGGACAGGCTTCGTTCGGCTCAGTCGCGGCAAAAGGGTTATGCGGATCGCAAGGTTCAAGATGTAGCTTTCATGGTTGGCGACAAAGTATTGCTTCGTGTATCACCTATGAAGGGCGTGATGAGATTTGGGTAGAAGGGAAAGCTTAGCCCTAGGTTCATTGGCCCATTTGAGATTCTTGATCATTTGGGAGAGGTCGCTTATAGACTTGCCTTGCCACCTAGCTTGTCAGTAGTGCATCTAGTGTTTCACGTGTCTATGCTTCGGAGGTATCACGACGTTCCTACCCACGTGTTAGATTTCAGCACTGTCCAGTTGGGCAAGGATCTGTCTTACGAGGAGGAGCCGGTAGACATTCTAAACCGGCAGGTTCGATTGTTGAGGTCGAAGAGTTTTCCTTCAGTACGTGTCCAATGGAGAGGTTAGCCTCATGAGGCATCGACTTGAGAGTCTGAGTCTAATATGCGGAGCCATTACCCTCATCTATTTCCTGACTCATATACTTCTTTCATTTATCCGTTCGAGGACGAATGGTTGTTTTAGAGGTGGAGAATGTGATGACCCCTTGGGTCATCCCCTTGGGTCATCACCAGATTTCTCCCTTTTTCCGTGCTTCTAAGGCCTTGAAAATCTCACTTTTAGTTGCCTCGAATTGCGCACACAGTCCGGGCGCGCAGCTGGAAAGTTTTTATGTTGAAATATGTGAAAATTTTGAAGAATTTGATATTAATATGGTTAAAGTTAACTCGGTCAACATTCTTGGTAAACGGACCCGATCCGTAGTTTGACGATCCCGGAAGGTAGAGTCGAAATCCGAGGTCTAGAACCCGAGTAAAAGAATTTTTCTGTTAAATTTTTTTATGAAATTATTAAGGAAAAATAGAAATGAAAATTGATTAAAGACTATGGTATCGGGCGCATATTTTGGTTCCGACACACGGGAGAAGTCATATATACTGTTTTAGCGCTTTCTGTGAAGTTTGGTCGAAATCGGACATCGTTTGTTGTGTTTCACACTATAAGGTCCAAGTTTAAAAGTTTAAGAAGTTGAAATGAAAAATCAGGAGTTTTGGGGTTTGATTCTTTGATTTTGATGTTATTTTGGCGATTTGATCGCTCAAGTAAGTTTGTAGGATGTTGTTGAGTTAGCGTGTGTGTTTGGTTATGAACCTCGAGGTCTCAAGAGTGTTTTCAAGGGTATTCTGGATGGTTTGGAATAGAAAAATGTTGCAAAAAATCTGTTGTTGGCACTCAATGAAATACTTTATCGCATTCGTAGCATTGCCTTCGCGTTCGCATAGCCTTCGCATTCACGTTCAGGCCATTGAGATCGCGAAGCTTTGTTGCTTCCATCAGCGCATTCGCTTGGTCCCTCACGCATTTGCTTAGGCCTAGATTCTAGACCCCAAACACTTTACGCGTTCGCGTTCCCCTGTCGCGAACGCGATGTTTACTATTTCCTTCTTCTATGCGTTTGCGATTAGCACCATGCGAACACGATGCCTTGACCTGTTCATGCTTCGTGAACGCGTCCGTGTTCACACGAATGCGAAGGGCATTGTTTTCCTAGCGAATTTTTAAGTCTTAAAATAGTGTTCATTATGGGACTTAGCCATTATTTCACACGAGCTCTTCATTCCAAATCCCCATAGGCGATCTTCAACCTCCTCTTGCTCCATAACTCTTTGGGTAAGTATTCTTAACTTCATCATCTCCTAATTCTTTCATCGAATCACTAATTTCCTAGCCCTAAATCATGAATTCAAAGTGGAAATTAAGGGTTATAGGTAGAGTTAGGGTTTTGGAAATTTTGGGTGATTCAACCTCAATTTGGGGTCGAAGCTTGAAACAAATTACATATTTGAACTTGTGGGGTTATGTGTGATTGGGTTTTGGTCCAAGCCTCGTGTTTGGACCATTGGGCCCGGTGTCAGATTTTGGTATTTTTGGAAAAATGCTAGGGATTTTATTTCTAGGCTATGGGATGTTGTTTTTGGGTCTTTATTGATACTATTGAATTTATTATGTCTAGATACCATTGTTTCGGAGTTGGATTGTAGAGGAAAGGCGGAATTGCAGAGTTTAGTGCCATTCTTGGACCGAGGTAATTTTTTGTTCTAACCTTGGTTAAAGGGAATAAGATTAGGATACTATTTGCTAATTGCTAAATGATGCGTACGGTGTATAGGCATGGTGACAGTTACCTATACACCAGAGTCTAGCATGACCGTGGGTCTTAAATGTGCTTGAACGGGACTTTGTGAAATATCTCTCTTGTCTAATTGCACAGTTACATATTTTGTGAGTGATTGAGGAAGGATTTCGATTGGTATATTATTGGAATATCGATTCGAATTCGAATTTGATAATTGGAAAAGAAGTGATTAACAGAGAGAGTGTGGTGACTCTTCCCATGCCGGGACACGTAGTTTATCATTGTTGTTGCTCCCTTGCCGTGATATCTGGGCTGTTAGTTGTACCCTTGCCAGGTTTATTCGTTATGTTGTTGGAATTCCCTAATAGGACCTCTTTTAGAGAGATTATTTGCGTTATTCATTATAATATGGGATCGTGTGGCACGCCGTCCACTTATAAATTATGAATTAGGATCGTGTGGCACGCCGACCACTTGTGAATTATTAAATGGTATCGTATGGTGCGCTAACTATTATTATTATATATATATATATATATATATATATATATATATATATATATATATATATATATATATATATATTGGGATCATGTGGCACACCATCTACTTAGAGACTAATAAATGGGATCAAGTGGTGCACCGTCCACTTATATATAAGTTAAGATATTGAGATAGTTTCGTTGATATGTTTTCACTGTATCTCCCCCGAGCGTTCCCCTTCCCCGTTTTAGTTGATATTTCCTGTCGTTATTTTCATTGCTATATATATATATATATATATATATATATATATATATATATATATATATATATATATATATATATATATATATATATGTACACCGGTTGTTATAGGTAGGTCATGTCTAGCCTCGTCACTACTTCGCCGGGGTTAGGCCAGGCACTTAGCAGCATATGGGGTCGATTGTACTGAAGCTACACTTTTGTGCTTTTTGCACAGATTGCGGTACCGGAGCACGTTTTGGACCACAACAGTAGCCTATTCGACCGGGAGCTAACTTCAGTCCAGGGACTTCGAGGTAGCCTAGCTGACGTTCGCAGGCAGGAGTCCTTTTCTATGTTTAGTTTGTTTTCTTGTACCGAGACAAACATTTTGTATTTCCACTCAGACTTGTTTGTAGCACTCTTTAGTAGTGTGTGAGCTAGTGACACCAGATTCTAGGTAGAGATATGTTTTAAACTTTCGCATTTTTATTTCATTTTTATTTAACTTAAAGTCTCCTGCTCTTATTTAATTATTATCTGTATATTTATATTGTTGAGATTTATTAGATAATGTTTAAAGTTTGGCTAGCCTAGCTCCATTAGTAGGCGCCATCACGACTCCCAATAGAGGGAAATCTGGGTCGTGACACAGGGACCGCAGAAGCGGTCCCAGTCCAGCGACCCTAGACCGTTGAAGTGTTCCGGTCCAGCTTCCTCTATTTCACAGAAGCGGCCTTGGGACCGCATAAGCAATTCCGCCTATGCGGCCCCCAAACCGCAAAAACGATCGAGGCCTAGTTGCCAAATGTTGCGTAAGCGGCCCTTTTTCGTAGAATCGGAACCCGCAGAAGTGGGATTTCTTTTGTACAAGCGAAAATCACTGGGGACAGAAGCTCATTTAATACGAGCTCAAGATCATTTCTTCCATATTTTCATCAACACTTGGGTGATTTTGGGGGTTCCAAAGAGAGAGTTTCCACACATCATTGCAAGGTAAGTAATGCCTACTAACTTTTAGTTCAAATACATAAACATTAGGTAGATTTAACACTACAATTTGGTAAATTTCAAGAGATTAGAGTTACACCTAGGGTTTAACCAAAACTAAGATTTAATCCTACAATTTTCTATGAAATGAACTAGAAATCATATATTTGTGATCCTTAGGTGATAGAGAACAACTTCCTTCAAAAAATATTGGAATCCGGGCACGTGGTCCCGGGGTCAAAATTTAGGAAACTCGTATTTATGGTTAGGATATTGTTTAAAAAATTAGAATTCGACCTCGTAAGCTCTTATTGACTAGTTATTGCTTATTTTAATTAGTTGGTGCTTGTTTGGCTACAAATTGAGGGTTTGGGCTTATTCTTGATATCTAAAGTGCGCTTCGGAGTGAGGTGGGTCTCCTTTCTAACCTCGTAATAGGGAATTGTCCCCTTATGATCTATGTTTGAGTATTTGTTGCTAAATGCAGGGACTACACATGCGTTAGGTGACGAGAGCCCATGCGAAACTACTACTATGTTAAATGTCCGGGTAACATAGGACCTACAACATGCCTACTAATTATATCTCTTATGTTAAATTGTTGTCATGAACACCTACTGTGTACTAGAGACTTAAAAAGGGGATTTGAGCACATCTCTATAGTTAGTTGAGTTGATTTGGTATCTTTAACCATTTATGTGTCATGTGTGTGAACTTGATATTTCCATCTTATTTGTTGATCGGGCTGATCGCCTCGGTATGAATAGATGCATCTATAGGCGAGATGTCGACCCTCGTTAAGTGCATAGTTTATTTCTGTGGGTTCGGGCCGTCGCCTCAGTATTATGTGCGCATGTTAATTGTGGAATAGCTTATGAATGCTCTGTTTTTCCATTATATGGGATAATTACTGAGTACACGTTGTTTATGTATGCATGCTACACTTCTGTACTTAAATGTATAAGGTTTGAGGCAGACAGATCTGGACATCACTCTGGTGCATATCAATGAGCACATCTGGGACTTCTACGGTGAGCTGCACTCCATTCATGCTGATCTGCAACCGAAGAAGTGTTCCTTGTATTTTTGTTATTTCTATCTATCCTGATTCAGACAGTAGGATAGGGTATTATTCTTTTTATGTATATTCTACTAGTTGCCCTTAACTTGTGGCACCGGGTTCTAGCACTCATAGTAGTAGACATTAATTTGGGTTGTATGACTGTTATTTACATCTTATCGATCTTTACTGGATTATTGCTTCAATAGAAAGAGGATTTTATTATAATGATTTTGGTAAAAAGAGGAATATTGGAAATTAATTATTCTTCCGCGTACACTGGTCTGACAAATGGTGTCGGGCACTATCATGACCTATTTTGGAAAATGGGTCGTGACAACATGGTATCAGAGCACTAGGTTGACGTAGGTCTCACATGTTACGGGCAAACCTAGTAGAGTCTTGTAGAACGGTACGGAGACGTCTGTATTTATCTTCGAGGGGCTATAGGGTGTTAGGAGAGACAACTCTTTATTCATTCTTCATCATGTAGTGGTCAGTGTACTAAGTTTCCTCTTCTATTCTCTCATAGTTAGTAAGGACTCGTATCGCCGATGTTCCGGACTAGGGAGGAGCTGCTCCCCCCATTACCTGAGGCCGAAGTTGTCACGACCCGGATTTTTCCCCCAACATCGGGATCGTGATGGCGCCTACTCGTGGTAGCTAGGCAAGCCACTGTATTCATACTATCCTGTTTCTAACACAATTTCATAATTTATTTATCAACAAACCACAACTTTAATTAAATAAATACGGAATACTTTATCGAAATAGAAATAACTAATTACAAGATAAAAATCATACTAAAATCCTCTACCCAAGACGTGGAGTCACCAACTCACGAACTACTATGGAATACTACATATAAAAGTTTGAAGGAAATATAACATAATTCTGTTTGTCTCAGAACAAAGAGACTACAGCTAGTAACATAAGTAAAGAGAGAGACGCCGGGCTTGCGGACGTCCGCAAGCTACCTCGGTCTCAAATGTGATAAACTTCCACGCAATCGATTTACTGCTGTTGCTCCTGATCGTAACCTGGACCTGTGCAAAAACGCATAGAAGTGTAGTATCAGCACAACCGACCCCATGTGCTTGTAAGTGCCTGGCCTATCCCGGCGAAGTAGTGACAAGCCTAGGACCAGACACCCACATAAACCTGTGCAATTCAATATATATGTATACCACAGAATAACAAGAAATATATATATATATGTACATAAACATTTATAAGGAAATACTCTGCTCTGCAATAACAGCCAATAACTCATAATATCCAGATTAATCTAATCAACAGAATTAAGTCTTACTTTCGTGTCTCAATTCTTTACTTTTCTTTTCTTATCTCGTGGTAGGCGTACCACCCGCTCCCAAATATATCAATAGGCTACCGGCAACTATGGCCAATGCCAAGATTCAAATCACTTTGTGGTCGGCGTGCCACACGATCCCATTTCTTATCATAAAAGTGGTCGGCGCGCCACACGATCCCAATTCTTTAATATATATATTACCACAATTAACAAGAATTAACCAAGTAATAACACAATAAGGAATATCTCAAAAGAACTCAACAATTAACAACGGTTAATAAGCATCACAAGGAAAACAAAGTATAATGGAAACACAAGTAATATCAAGTCAAGGAATAGCAAATAGTTGCACGGCATCACCCAAATAAAATATAATGGAAAAACAAGTAATATCAAGTCAAGGAATGGCAAATAGTTGCACGGCATCACCCAAATAAAATATAATGGAAAAACAAGTAATATCAAGTCAAGGAATGGCAAATAGTTGCACGGCATCACCCTTCGTGCTTTTACTCTCATCCTCACCAAATAAGTAAATAAAGTGCACGGCATCACCCTTCGTGCTTTTACTCTCATCCTCACCAAATAAGCAAATAAAGTGCACGGCATCACCCTTCGTGCTTTTACTCTCATCCTCACATCCATAGTACGGCATGATCCTTCGTACATGGTTCAATAACAAGGCACGGCATGATCCTTCGTGAATAATCAATAAAACATGGCACGACATTAACCTTCGTGCATAAATAATAAAACATGGCACGGCATTAACCTTCGTGCATAAATAATAAAACATGGCACGGCATCACCCTTCGTGCATTATCACTCTTCCTCACCCAAATAACAATCACAGTTAAGGGCAAAGAAAGAAAACAACAAATCATGAACCGTCCCGGCAAGGGACACAATAATCATTCTACAACCCAGCAAGGGTTCAACAATTTATCTTCAAAATATCTCACAACAAATATCAACAACGACTCACGGTCATGCTAGACGCCGGTGTATGGATGCTCGTCACCACAGCCCATACACCGCACTCGATCACATAACACATAGCACATAATCCTATTCCCTCAAGCTAGGATAGAACAAACACTTACCTCGAATGTTTATGAACAATTCAATCCGTGGCAATGCCTTTTCCTTTCAAATTTGGCTCCAATCCAATCGTATCTATACACAATTGATTTAAAATCATCAATACTACTCAACAAACTAATTCATAAGGCCAATTACAATTTTTACAACATTCTGCCTGGAATAATGAATTTCGACCCCGGGCGCACATGGTCGGAACTCGGGGTTCCGACCAAAATCCGGTTACCCATCCCCTCACGAGTTCATGTATATGATTTGTTTCAAAATCGGACCTCAATTCGAGGTCCAATTTCCCAATTTATGAAAAACCCTATATATAACAAAAACAAGAAATTCTACCATGAAAACCTTTGATTTCTATTGAAAAACATGTTTAATGATGTTAGGAATTGAAAGAATTAAGTAAAAAGTGACTTACAATTGTTTTGAAGAAGAAGGAATCCGTGAAGAATCGCAAATGGGTGTTTTTGGTTTGTAAAAAGTGAAGAAATGAACTGAAAATCGTGTTTTACAGGTCTCCGTGTTCGCATTTGCGAACATGGGTTCGCAATTGCGAACCCCGACCAATTTCTGGAGTTTGAAAAATAAGCTAAGGCTGGGAAGTTCGCATTTGCGAACATTCTGGCAGGAAAAGGGAATGTTTGCATTTGCGAACAATGGTTCGCATTTGCAAACACAGGCAGTATAGGGAATGTTCGCATTTGCGAACTATTGTTCGCATTTGCGAACAAGGCTGGATATGGGAATGTTCGCATTTGCGAACTATGGTTCGCATTTGCGAACTTAGGCAGGCCCTGGGGATGTTCGCATTTGCGAACAAGGCTGGGCATGAGGGGCTTCGCATTTGCGATCAGGGTTCGCATTTGCGAGCCCTGCCTTGATCTGCCCCCTTCGCAATTGCGAGAAATGCTTCGCAATTACGAAGCCAACAGCTGGGTGAAAAACCAGCAGTGGAAAAATTCAGAATTTAATCCAACGGCCTATCAAATCTTTACCCGAGCCCCCCGGGCTCCAAACCAAGCATGTACACAGCATCAAAAACACATTATGAACTTGTTCGTGCGGTCACATCGCCAATAACACATCGTTTTCATCAAATCAAGCCTCAAGTTCATGATTTTCATACTTTTGGTTTTCAAAACCTTCAAACTTGGAACTCAAGGTCCAAAACATATCAAACGACATCCGAATGTCACCAAACTTTACAGAAATCACATATATAATATTTAAGACTTGTACCGGGCGTCGGAACCAAAGTACGAGCCAAATACCAAGGTCAATTAATTCATTTTCCTTTAACAATTATATCAAAAACAATTTCATAGAAAAATTCATAACTTGGGCTCTAGACCTCAGAATTCGACTCCGGACGCATGTCCAAGTCCCATATTTTCCTACGAACTTTTTAGGACCATCTAATCTCGGGTCCGGATCCATTTACCAAAAATGTTGACCGAAGCAACCATATTAATATTAATATCATTTTTATCCAAATTTCTCATAGAATTCATATTTTCTATCACAAAATCTTTCCGGCTACATGCTCGAATCGTGCACGTAAATCGAGGCAACATGGAATGAGGTTTTCAAGGCCTCAGAAGCTCGAAATGATTAATAAAATAAGTGATGACCCTTTGGGTCGTCACATTCTCCACCTCTAAAACAACCGTGCCCAGTGCTATTCCAGTTGCACCACCAGCACACACTGTGAAGGATCCCACTATTGAGGAGTAGGGCGAGATGCCCGCAACTCTGCTACTCCGGTGGATTTCATGACCGCGCCGGGATTTCACGAGGTTATGGGTCGCATGCTTCAGTTCATGGACACCATGACTCAGGATGGTTTATTTCCAACGGACCCAGCTGCTTCGCAAGTAGGAGGGGGAGCACAGACCCCTACTGCTCAGGCTCCAACACATACAACAGCAGTATATCAAACTCCGGGTACACTATCCGTAGAGGGGGTTCAGCCAGTTGCTACAGCGGTACCCCAGCCTAGGCCAGCTGTGGGGTTTGATCCGTAGAAGTTACTAGATAGATGGACCTAAGTTCACCCCTAGTCTTCGCATGTGAGCGTCATGAGGACGTATAGGATTTCATCGATAGGTGCAGGGACAGACTGCATGCTATAAGGATATTGGAGTTGTATGGAGTCGACTTCACTACTTTTCAGCTTAAGGGCATGGCCCGTAGATGGTGGCAGTCCTATGTTCTTGGCAGGCCCTCCGGTTCTCCTCCCATCACTTGGGGCCAATTTGTATAGCTATTCCTAGACAAGTATATTTCGCCCTCTCAGAGAGAAGAGCTCCGGTATCAGTTTGAGCACCTTGAGCAGGGTCAGATGTCTGTGACCAATTACGAAGCAAAGGTTTCTGAGTTATCTTGCCATGCACTTATGATACTTCTTGCAGATGTGGAGATAGTGCGGAGGTTTGTCACCGGATTGCAACCTTGTATTCTATCGGGTATGGCCCAAGAGATGGATATGTGTATAGAGTATCAGCTTGTAGTTGATATTGCTCGCCAGATATAAGGATATCATCAGAGGAGTAGGGAGCAGATACAGCAGGACAATAGAGCCAGATCCCTTGGAGAGTTCTGAGGTGCCTTAGCTAGGGGCAGAGGTCAGTATGGGAGGGGCCAGCCTAGTAGGCCCCCATTTTCTGCACCACCACCTTCCACCCGAGGTTCTCCAGCACGCTCATATTTTAGTGCCATGCCAGAGAGTTGCTACTACCCGCCAGCTATTCAGGGTTCTTCCACTGGGTATTCTGGTCCTTAGGGTTCTTCTCATGACCCCAAACCCGGTCGTGATGGCGCCCAGCACACTGCTAGGCCAGCCTGACCAATCAACAACAATCATGGAGCTAAGAGCTCGCCTTATCCCATTTAAGCATAAAAATTTATAAAACAACAGTGATAGAAATGTCGAAACAGGGAACCAAGTCCCAAAATAGTACAACTCCCCAAAGACCGAGGGGTCAAGAGTCAAGAGCCTCTAAAGAACATAAGTGTTATAGGGTTTACAACAAAACTCAGTGCGGAAAGAAATGACAACATGAAATGAAAAGATAGCTAGAAAGGGAGTCAGGTCCTGCGGACGCTGCAGCTACCTCGACTATCCTGCACAATGCCTCTGAGCGGCTACCGGATCAGGTCAGTTAAGAGGTACCTGGATCTGCACACAAGGTGCAGGGAGTAAAATGAGTACTGCCAGACTCAGTGGTAATAAACAGGGGTAAGACAATGTAGATAAGAAATACACAATAAAACACTATGTAAAGCTATAACCAATACCTTGTAACAGTTCAATATCAACAGTAGAGAACCAACACAATATTAACAACATGGTATAACAACTAGCAAATGTAGCTAAATGCAATGCAATACATGAAATGACCGCTACGGCGCATAGCCCAACCCAATTTTGGTACCCGTGCTCACTGTGGGGGTTCAGACACCAGAGGGGCTCCTACAGCCCAAGCACAATATCATGAATATATGCTGCGGCGTGTAGCCCGATCCACTGCCAGTCAGCTAATATGCGAATGCAGCCTCACAGGCTCAAAAGTAGTTTTGAAAACTCTTTTATCATTTTTTAGTTGAAAACAGTATGTCAAAGTTCCAGAGATTTGGAAATATCATGATAAGAGTAATAGCTACGGACTGGTAGTAAAACTAGCATGTCAATATCACAAAACAATAATATCGATCCTCGCAGGATCCCAATAACTAGCTCACAGCCCATAAGTATACTCAACCGTCCAAGAAAGAGGTTCAACGGATCAAGAGTAGCCAATATCACAATATAATATGCAACCATCCGAGAAGGAGGTTTGACGGCTCAAGAATAGCCACTGCATAACACAGTATCAACAGGTCGGACAAAGCCATAGTCCCCAATCACAATCGACCCCGCACTCTCAAGAGAGTACGTGTCTTACCTTTATACAGTGTCACAAAGTGGTATACCGGGGTTGCGAACTCGTTGGTCATCACCCACATCTATTACTCACCTCAATACAGCTGACGACTAGTCCGCGATGCCCTTTCCACGAGAATCAAGCTCCGCACGCATAGAATCTGATCAACTATAGTAGAAACACATCAAATTAAGCCAATGGAATGATACGCAGTCAAAACAACTCAATTTACGCCAAAATGACAAAATTGCCAAAACCCGACTTCCAGTACGCTTCTCGAAAAATTACGAAAGTCACATATTCAGAACCCTCGTCTCCAAACGAGTCTAGGCATATAAAATTTACAAATTTCGGACTCCATTTGACCACTCAAATCCTTGTTTTTCTAAAGTTCAAGCCTAGGGCTAAAACCTCCATGAAATACCCCAAATTCCTCCATTTTCATGAGATAATTGCATAATATTATCATTACTAATCATAATTTTAGTCGATAGTTGATTACCTGATGAATCCCCCTTGAATTTCTTATCAAAATCGCCCAAATCGCCTCTTAAGCCGAGACTCAAATGTTTTCGAAATGTTCTGAAATTTCTAACTTCTGATATTATTAATCCTTCTACGATTTCCGCTTCTGCGGACAAAATTTCGCTCCTGCGAGCCCGTATCCGCGACCAAATGGTCGCTTCTGCGGTTCCAGGCCTAGACGGCCAAATCCCGCTTCTGCGAGCAAGGACCGCTTCCGCGCGTTCGCTTCCGCGACATACCAACCGCTTATGAAGTTTAACACAAGGACCCAATTTCCGTCCCTACGACCCATATCTGCTTCCGCGATTCCGCCTCAGCGGATAGAGTTCTGCTTCCGCGAACTCGCCTAGGCGGTCAATAATCTGCTTCTGCGGACTTCCCCATCACGCCTCAAGACCGCTTCAGCGATCACCCTCACGCACCAGTGACGCCACATCTGCGGTCCCTTGGCCGCAGGTGCGAAAACACCAAAAACCAGAAGTTTTAAACCTGCAATTTCCATGATTTCTTTCGTTTAACCATCCGAAAACACCCCGAGACCCCCCGGACCTCATCCAAACACACCAACACATCCTAATACCATATATGAACTTGTTCCAATCCTTGAAACACATCTAACAACGTCAAAACTCGTAATTCACATCGCATTGAAGCCTAACTTCCTTGAAACTTTCCGAATTACACATTCGATCTAAAACCCAAATAAACGACGTCCGAATGATCTGAAAGTTTGCGGACATATCCAAAATCACATGACGAAGCTACAGAAATTGTTGGAATTCCATTCCGACCCCCGTATCAAAATCTCACCTACCATTCGGATTTCGCCAAAATTCAATCTTAGCCAATTCAAGCCTATTTCTACACCGGACCTCGGAATTCAATTCCGAGCGCTCCTCTAAGTCACAAATCATCTCCCGGAACTAACCAAATCATCAAAATCCGATTTCGAGCCCTCTAACTAAATAGTCAACTCCAGGTTGACTTTCCATATTCAAGCTTCCTTCAAAAAGGCTATATGCCTCATTTTCAATCCAATTCACTCCTAACTCACCCGATAGACTCTAACACTGATATAAAAGCATAAAACATATAATTACAGCATAACGGGGTGGTAATTCTCATGACGACGGGCCGGGTCGTCACATTCTCCCCCTCTTAAGCAAACGCTCATCCTCGAGCGGGTCAAGAAACATACCTGAATTCTCAAACAAGTGAGGATATCTGCTCCCCATCTCCCGCTCGATATCCCAAGTGTCCTCCTCCACGGGTCGACCTCTCCACTGAACCTTATTTGATGCAATGTCCTTGGGCCTCAATTTTCTCACCTAACAACCCAAAATAGCAATAGGCTCCACGTCATAGGATAGATCACCATCAAGCTGAATGGTACTGAAGTCTAATACATGAGACGGATCCCCGATGTACTTTCGGAGCATAGACACATGGAATACGGGATGAACGCTGGATAAGTTGGGTGGCAAGGCCAACTCATATGCCACCTCTCCAACCCTCCTAAGTATCTCAAAAGGACCAATGTACCTGGGACTCAGCTTCCCCTTCTTCCTGAACCTCATGACACCCTTCATGGGTGAAACCTTCAACAATACTCTGTAACCAACCATGAAAGACAACTCTCGAACTCTACGGTCTGCATAACTCTTCTGGCGAGACTGTGCTGTGCGAAGCCTCTCTTGGATCAACTTCGTTCTATCCAGAGCAACCTGAACTAACTCAGTCCCTATCAATCTATCCTCACCAAGCTCAAACCATCCCACGGGAGATCTACGCTATCTTCCATACAATGCCTCGTACGGGGCCATCTGAATACTCGACTGATAACTTTTGTTGTAGGCAAACTCAGCAAGTGGCAAGAACTCATCCCACGAATCACCAAAGTCAATCACACATGCTCGCAACATATCCTCCAGGATCTGAATAGTACGCTCAGACTGCCCGTCTCTCTGGGGGTGAAATGCGGTGCTCAACTCAACCCGCGTACCCATCTCCCGTTGAAATGCTCTCCAAAACTGAGAAGTGAACTGAGTGCCCCTATCGGATATGATAGACACTCGGACTCCATGCAACTGGACAATCTCTCGAATAAAGATCGCTGCCAACTGCTCCGATGAGTAAGTAGTACACACAGGAATGAAGTGAGCTGACTTGGTCAGCCTATCCAGAATCATCCAAACAGGATCAAACTTCCTCGAAGTCCGAGGGAGTCCAGTAACAAAGTCCATAGTGATCCTCTCCCACATCCACTTAGAAATATCAATGTTCTGAAATACGCCACCTGGCCTCTGATGCTCGTACTTAACCTGCTGACAGTTGAGGCACCATGCTACATGTCTGACAATGTCCATCTTCATCTTCCTCCACCAATAGTGCTGTTTCAAGTCTTGATACATCTTCGCGGCTCCTGGATGGATAGAATACCTCGAGCTATGGGCCTCCTCCAGAATCAACTCACGAAGGCCATCAATATTGGGAACACATATCCGGCCCTGCATCCTCAATACACCATCACTATCAATGGTGACATCTCTAGCATCATCATGCTGAACTCTCTCCCTAAGGACAGCCAAGTGTGGATCATCATACTGGCGCTCACGAATACGGTCATATAGAGAAGACCGTGATACAACACAAGCTAACACCCTGCTGGGCTCTGAAATGTCTAACCTCACTAGCCGATTGGATAGCACCTGAACATCACAAGCAAATGATCTCTCCTCAGATGGACTATATGCCAAGCTCCCCATACTGACCGCCTTCCAGCTTAAAGCATCGGCCACCACATTGGCCTTCCCTGGATGATATAGAATAGTAATGTCATAATCCTTAAGCAACTCAAGCCATCTCCGCTGTCTCAAATTAAGATTTTTCTGTTTGAACAAGTGCTGGAGACTACCATGATCGGTATACACCTCACAGGACACACCATACAAATAGTGCCTCCAAATCTTCAAGGCATGAACAATGGCAGCTAGCTCCAAATCATGAACATGATAGTTCTTCTCATGTGGCTTCAACTGCCGAGAAGTATAAGCAATCACCTTACCTTCCTGCATCAACACACAACCTATCCCCACTCTCGAGGCATCACAGTAAATAGTATATGAACCTAAAGCTGATGCAAATACTAACACTGGAGCTATGGTCAAAGCTGTCTTGAGCTTCTGAAAGCTCTCCTCGCATTCATCCGACCACACGAATTGTCACGACCCGGATTTTCCCCCAACATCGGGATCGTGATGGCGCCTACTCGTGGTAGCTAGGCAAGCCACTGTATTCATACTCTCCTGTTTTTAACACAATTTTAATTAAATAAATGCGGAATACTTTATCGAAAATGGAAATAACAAATCACAAGGTGAAAATCATACTGAAATCCTCTACCCAAGACGTGGAGTCACCAACTCACAAACTACTATGGAATACTACACATAAAAGTCTGAAGAAATATAACACAATTCTGTTTGTCTCGGAACAAAGAGACTACAGCTACTAACATAAATAAAGAAAGAGACGTCGGGCCCGCGGACGTCTGCAAGCTACCTCGGTCTCAAATATGATCAACTCCCACGCAATCTATTTACTGCTGCTGCTGCTCCTGATCGTAACCTGGACCTGTGCAAAAACGCACAGAAGTGTAGCATCGGCACAACCGACCCCATGTGCTGGTAAGTGCCTGGCCTATCCCGGCGAAGTAGTGACAAGCCTAGGACCAGACACTCACATAAACCCGTGCAATTCAATATATATATGTGTACCACAAAATAACAAGAAATAATCAAGTAATAACACAATAAGGAGTATCTTAAAGAATCTCAACAATTAACCACAATTAATAATTTCACAAAGAAAACAAAGTATAATGTAAACACGAATAATATCACTTCAAGAAATAGCAAGCAATTGCACGGCATCACCCTTCGTGCTTTTACTCTCATCCTCACCAAATAAACAAATAAAGTACACGGCATCACCCTTCGTGCTTTTACTCTCATCCTCACCAAACAAACAAATAAAGTACACGGCATCACCCTTCGTGCTTTTACTCTCATCCTCACATCCATAGTACGACATGATCCTTCGTACATGGTTCAATAACAGGGCACGGCATGATCCTTCGTACATGGTTCAATAAGAGGGCACGGCATGATCCTTCGTGCATAATCAATAAATAAACATGGCACGGCATTAACCTTCGTGCATAAATAAATAAACATGGCACGGCATCACCCTTCGTGCATTATCACTCTTCCTCACCCAAATAACAATCACGGTTAAGGGCAGAGAAAGAAACAAACAATTCATAAATCGTCCCATCAAGGGCAATCAATAATTATCTTCACAACAAGTCCCAACAAGGGAGAACAATAACAATTCACCTATAATATATCTCAAAATATCATTTTCCAACGACTCACGGTCATACTAGACGCCAGTGTATGGATGCTCGTCACCACAGCCCATACACCGCACTCGATCACATAACACATAACACATAATCCTATTCCCTCAAGCTAGGATAGAACAAACACTTACCTCGAATGCTTATGAACAATTCACTCCGTGGAAATGTCTTTTCTTTCAATTTGGCTCCAATCCAACCGTATCTATACACAATTGATTTAATATCATCAATTCTACTCAACAAACTAATTCTTAATACCAAATACAACTTTTACAACATTCTGCGCCATGAATAGTGAATTTCAACCCCGGCCCACATGGTCGGAATTCGGGGTTAGAACCAAAATCCGGTTACCCATTCCCCCACGAGTTCATATATATAATTTGTTTCAAAATCGGACCTCAATTCGAGGTCCAATTCCCCAATTTATGAAAAACCCTATTTTCTAACAAAAACAAGAATTTTACCATGAAAAGCTTTGATTTCTTATGAAAAACATGTTTAATGATGTTAGGAATTGAAAGAATTAAGTAAAAAGTGACTTACAATCGTTTAGATGAAGAAGAAATCCTTGAAGAATCGCAAATGGGTGTTTTGGTTTTGTAAAATGTGAAGAAATGACCGAAATTCGTGTTTTTCAGGTCTCTGTGTTCGTATTTTTCAGGTCTCTGTGTTCGCATTTGCGAACCCCGACCAATTTCTGGAGTTTGAAAAATAAGCTAAGGGTGGGAAGTTCGCATTTGCGAACATTTGTTCGCATTTGCGAACAGTTCGCATTTGCGAACTAATGTTCGCATTTGCGAACACATGCTGTATAGGCGGTGTTCGCATTTGCGAACAATGGTTCGCATTTGCGAACCAAGGCAGTGTTGGGGAATGTTCGCATTTGCGAACTTTAGTTCGCATTTGCGAACATAGGCTGGCACTGGGGACCTTCGCAAATGCGAACAATTGTTCGCATTTGCGAACAAGGCTGGGCCAAAGGGGGCTTCGCATTTGCGATGAATGTTCGCATTTGCGAGCCTCTCCCCCTTCGCAATTGCGAGAAAACTTCGCAATTGCGAAGCCAACAGCTGGGTGAAAAACCAGCAGTTCAAAAATTCAGAGTTTCATCCAACGGCCTATCAAATCTTTACCCGAGCCCCCGGGCTCCAAACCAAACATGTACACAACCTCAAAAACACATTATGGACTTGTTCGTGCGATCATATCGCCAATATCACTTCGTTTTAATCAAATCGAGCCTAAAACTCATGATTTTCATACTTTTGATTTTCAAAACTTCTTAACTTGGAACTCAAGGTCCAAAACATCTCAAACGACATCCAAATGTCACCAAACTTTACGGAAATCACATATATAATATTTAAGACTTGTACCGGGCGTCGGAACCAAAATACGAGCCCGATACCAAGGTCAATTAATTTATTTCCTTTAATAATTGCATCAAAAACAATTTCACATAAAAATTTATAACTTGGGCTCTAGGCCTCAGAATTCGACTCCGGACACATGTTCCAGTCCCATATTTTCCTACGGACCTCCCGGGACCATCCAATCTCGGGTCCGGATCCGTTTACCAAAAATGTTGACCGAAGTCAACCATATCAATATTAATATCATTTTTATCCAAATTTCTCATAGAATTCATATTTTCTATCACAAAATCTTTCCGGCTACATGCTCGGATCATGCACGTAAATCGAGGCAACATAGAATGAGGTTTTCAAGGCCTCGGAAGCTCGAAATTATTAATAAAATAAGTGATGACCCTTTGGGTCGTCACAATCTCCACCTCTAAAACAACCGTTCGTCCTCGAACGGACAAAAGAAAGAAGTACCGAGTCAGGAAACAAGTGTGGGTAACGGCTCCGCATATCAGACTCGGACTCCCAGGTCGATGCCTCAGGAGGCTGATCCCTCCACTGAACACGAACAGAAGGATAACTTTTCGACCTCAACTGTCGAACCCGCCGATCTAGAATAGCCACCGGCTCCTCCTCGTAAGATAGATCATTGTCCAATTGGATAGTACTGAAGTCTAACACATGTGTGGGATCGCCGTGGTATCTCCGAAGCATAGATACATGAAAAACTGGATGCACGGCTGATAAGCTAGGCGGCAAAGCTAATCCGTAAGCCACCCCTCCCACTCTGTCTAGAATCTCAAATGGACCAATATACCTAGGGCTGAGCTTGCCCTTCTTTCCGAACCTCATCACGCCCTTCATAGGCGACACCCGAAGCAATACTCGTTCACCAACCATGAAATCTACATCTCGAACCTTGCGATCCGCATAAGTCTTTTGCCTAGACTGAGCTGAACGCAATCTCTCCTGAATAGTCTTGACCTTATCTAAGGCCTCCTGAACTAAGTCTGTACCCAACAACCGAGCCTCTCCCGGTTCAAACCATCCAACCGGTGATCGACATCGCCTACCATACAACGCCTCATACGGGGCCATCTGGATGCTAGATTGGTAACTATTATTGTAGGCGAACTCTGCTAATGGCAGAAACTGGTCCCACGAGCCTCCGAAATCAATAACACAGGCTCGAAGCATGTCCTCAAGAATCTGAATAGTCCTCTCTGACTGGCCATCCGTCTGAGGATGAAATGCTGTACTCAACTGAACCTGGGTGCCTAACTCCTGCTGAACCGCTCTCCAGAACCGCGAGGTAAACTGCGTACCCCGATCAGAGATAATAGATACCGGCACCCCATGGAGACGAATAATCTCCCTAATGTAAACCTCCGCTAACCTCTCCGACGAGTAGGAGACAGATCCTGGAATAAAGTGTGCTGATTTGGTCAATCTATCAACAATGACCCAAATAGCATCAAATTTTCTCCGAGTCAGAGGAAGTCCAGTAACGAAGTCCATAGTGATCCGCTCCCATTTCCACTCGGGAATTTCAATCCTCTGGAACACACCACCAGGTCTCTTGGTGCTCATATTTCACCTGCTGACAATTTAGACACCGAGCGACATACGCAATGATATCTTTCTTCATTCTGCGCCACCAATAGTGCTGCCGTAAGTCCTGGTACATCTTCGCGGCGCCCGGGTGAATAGAATACCGCGAACTGTGGGCCTCCGCTAAGATTAACTCTCGAATCCCTTCGACATTGGGCACACAAACTCGACCCCGCAATTTCAATATCCCATCATCATCTAGATTTACCTGTGTGGCACCTCCCCGCTGTACTGTATCTCTCAACTCACGCAAATGAGGATCATCAAATTGCCTCTCACGGATACGGTCTAATAAAGAAGAACGAGCGACCGTGCAGGCTAACACCCTGCTAGGCTCAGAAATGTCTAATCTCACGAACCGGTTGGCTAAGGCCTGGACATCTAGAGCTAATGGTCTCTGACTGACCGGAATATATGCAAGACTACCCATGCTGGCATACTTTCTACTCAAAGCATCGGCCACCACATTGGCCTTACCCGGATGATATAAGATAGTAACATCATAGTCTTTTAGCAGCTCTAACCATCTCCGCTATCGTAGATTCAACTCCTTCTGTTTGAACAAGTACTGTAGGCTTTTGTGATCAGTGTACACCTCACATGTCACACCATATAAATAATGCCTCCAGATCTTTAAGGCATGAACCACTGCTGCTAACTCAAGATCATGAACTGGATAATTCTTCTCATGTATCTTTAATTGCCTCGAAGCATAAGCGATAACCTTACCATCCTACATCAATACCGCTCCAAGCCCTGTACGAGATGCGTCACAATAAACTGTATAAGGCCCTACACCCGTAGGTAGTATCAACACTGGTGCGGTGGTCAAGGCTGTCTTGAGCTTCTGAAAGCTCGCCTCACACTCCTCTGACCACTGGAACTGGACACCCTTCTGGGTCAACCTGGTCATCGGGGCTGCAATAGAAGAAAACCCCTCTACAAAACGACGGTAGTAACCTGCTAATCCCAAGAAACTCCGTATCTCGGTCACTGAAGCTGGTCGAGGCCAATTCTGGACTGCCTCAATCTTCTTTGGGTCTACCTGAATACCCTCCACAGATACAATGTGACCCAGAAATGCTACCGAACTCAGCCAGAACTCACATTTAGAAAATTTGGCATATAGCCGGTTATCTTTCAGAGTCTGAAGAACCACTCTGAGGTGCTGCTCGTGCTCTTCCTGGCTGCGGGAGTACACCAGGATGTCATCTATGAAGACTATCACGAACAGATCTAAGTAAGGCCTGAATACCCGATTCATCAACTCCATGAATGCTGCCTGGGGCATTGGTCAACCCGAAGGACATGACCAAGAACTCATAATGCCCATATCTAGAGCGAAAGGCCGTCTTAGGAATGTCAGCCGCCCTGATCTTCAGCTGATGGTAGCCTGACCTCAAGTCTATCTTAGAGAATACCCTCGCTCCCTGGAGCCGGTCAAACAAATCATCAATCCTCGGCAGTGGATATTTATTTTTGATAGTCACCTTGTTTAACTGCCGGTAATCAATACACATCCGCATCGAGCCATCCTTCTTCTTTACAAATAATACAGGTGCCCCCCAGGGGGAAACACTGGGCCTGATAAAACCCTTCTCAAGAAGGTCCTGCAACTGATCTTTCAACTCCTTTAACTCCGGCGGGGCCATACGATAGGGTGGAATAGAGATGGGCTGAGTGCCCGGTGCCAGATCAATACAGAAATCAATATCCCTATCGGGTGGCATGCCCGGCAGGTCCGAAGGAAAAACCTCAGGAAACTCCCGTGCAATAGGGACTGAATCAATGGAAGGAACTTCTGCGCTGGAATCACGAACATAAGCCAGATAAGCTAGACACCCCTTCTCGACCATACGTCGAACCTTAACATAAGAAATAACAGTGCGAACGGAGTGGCTTGAGGTACCTTTCCACTCTAGTCGGGGTGATTCCGGCAAGGCTAAGGTCACCGTCTTAGCATGACAATCAAGAATAGCATGGTATGGGGACAACCAGTCCATCCCCAATATGACATCAAAATCTACCATATCCAAAAGCAACAGATCCACACGGCTCTCAAGACCCCCAAATATAACTACGCACGAACGATGCACCCGATCGACTACAATTGAGTCACCCACTGGTGTAGCCACAGAAACTGGGATATCAAGAGCATAGCTGGGCACGGCCAAATACGGTGCGAAGTAGGAAGACACATAGGAATATGTAGATCCGGGGTCAAATAATACTGAAGCACCTCTGCCACACACAAGAATAGTACCTGTAATCACGACATCTGATGCCTCTGCCTCTGGCCTGGCCGGTAAAGCATAGAATCGGGGATCTGCACCTCCCCTCTAAGCTGCGTCTCTAGGGCGACCATCAACCGGCTGACCTCTACCTCTCGCCGGACGGTCTCCACCTCTACGGTCTCGACCTCCACCTCTATAATCTCTACCCCCGCCTCGGGCTGGCTGGGGGCTGAGGGTCAGCCGGGGCCCGAATCATAGGACGAGGACCTCGCCGCCGAGAGTTGCCCGCCGCTATAGGGCAATTCCGATAAAATGACCCGGGTCACCACAACCGTAGCAACTATTAGGACCGATAGGGCTGCCGGCCCCGACGACCCGAATGGCCTCCACGAACACTCGAAGAGGCCGAGCATTAATAGGAGACCGGTCCGAATAATGCCCCCGAGAACCACGATCACCCGATCCACCCCGTGAAGCTCGAAGGGCGGAATGAAAAGGCCTCGAGGACCGGCCTCTATCAAAGGATTCTCTCGCTACCGGAGGAAGAACCACCAAACTCGCCCGAATGACGAGGCCTTTTATCCGAAGAATAACCGCCTCCCCTAGCAAGAGCCATCTCAACTCTTCGTGCCGCATTAGCTGCCTTCCGAAATGATATGTCACTCCCCACGCCCATAGCCATCCGGAGTCTAATTGGCTGATTAAGCCCATCTATAAACCCTGCGGACCCTCTCCCGCTCCGTGGGAAGTATCACCACCGCATGACGAGCCAAGTCGATAAATCTCGTCTCATACTGTGTAACCGTCATAGTGCCCTGATGGAGGCGCTCAAACTGCCTCCGAAGTAAATCCCGCTGAGTAGCAGGGAGAAACTTCTCCATAAATAGTTCCGCAAACCGGTCCCATGATAGAGCTGGGGACCCTGCTGGTCGAGTCAGGCAATAATCTCTCCACCAAGTCTTGGCGGATCCCGCAAGTCTGAAGGTACAGAAATCAACTCCGTTTGTCTCCACGATCCCCATAGTCTTGAGAATCTCATGGCAACTGAATAAAAAGTCCTGAGGATCCTCTGATGCGGCTCCACTGAATGTAGTGGTAAATAGCTTGGAGAACCGATCAAGCCTCCATAACGAATCGGAAGTCATGGCCGCTCCATCACCGGCATGAGCTGTGGTACCTGACTGAGTGGCCACAGCTGGCTGGATTACTGGTGCCTGAGGCTGAGGAGCTACTGGCTCCGGAGTATGAGCAATAGGAGTCCGGGCCCCTCCTCCAGCCTGAGAAGTGGCTGGGGCAACTGATAATAAACCCGCTCTGGCAATGCTGTCCATGAATCCCGCTATTCTGATCAAGGCATCCCGGAGATCTGGAGTAATTAAAGCCTCTCCTGGGACCTGAACTGGGCCCACTGGAACTGCTGGAACCGGAACCTCCTCGTCAATCTCAATACGAGGCTCCACCTCTGGGGTAGCTGCCTGGGGCTGAGCTCTACCCCTACCATGGCCTCTGATACGGCCTTGGCCCCTGCCCCTCACGGGAGCTGCCTGGGGCTCGGGCTGCTGGTCAGCGGACGAAGAAGCGCGTGTCCTTACCATCTGCGAAAGGACGGAATAGAAATTCAATCAGTATTTGAGGAACAAGTCGCACGACAAGAAAGAACAAATGAGAGACTCTTTCCTAACTCAATAGACTCTGGAGGACAAGTACAGGCGTCTCCGTACCTACCTCTCAAACTCTACTAAGCTTGTTCGTGAGTGGTGAGACCTATGTAACCTAGAGCTCTGATACCAACTTGTCACGACTCGGATTTTCCCCCAACATCGGGATCGTAATGGCGCCTACTCGTGGTAGCTAGGCAAGCCACTGTATTCATACTCTCCTGTTTTTAACACAATTTTAATTAAATAAATGCGGAATACTTTATCTAAAATGGAAATAACAAATCACAAGGTGAAAATCATACTGAAATCCTCTACCCAAGACGTGGAGTCACCAACTCACGAACTACTATGGAATACTACACATAAAAGTCTGAAGGAAATATAACATAATTCTGTTTGTCTCGGAACAAAGAGACTACAGCTAATAACATAAATAAAGAAAGAGACGCCGGACCTGCGGACGTCTGCAAGCTACCTCGGTCTCAAATATGATCAACTCCCACGCAATCTATTTACTCCTGCTGCTGCTCCTGATCGTAACCTGGACCTGTGCAAAAACGCACAGAAGTGTAGCATCAGCACAACCGACCCCATGTGCTGGTAAGTGCCTGGCCTATCCCGGCGAAGTAGTGACAAGCCTAGGACCAGACACTCACATAAACCCGTGCAATTCAATATATATATGTGTACCACAAAATAACAAGAAATAATCAAGTAATAACACAATAAGGAATATCTTAAAGAATTCAACAATTAACCACAATTAATAATTTCACAAAGAAAACAAAGTATAATGTAAACACGAATAATATCACTTCAAGAAATAGCAAGCAATTGCACGGCATCACCCTTCGTGCTTTTACTCTCATCCTCACCAAATAAACAAATAAAGTACATGGCATCACCCTTCGTGCTTTTACTCTCATCCTCACCAAACAAACAAATAAAGTACACGGCATCACCCTTCGTGCTTTTACTCTCATCCTCACATCCATAGTACGGCATGATCCTTCGTACATGGTTCAATAACCGGGCACGGCATGATCCTTCGTGCATAATCAATAACAGGGCACGGCATGATCCTTCGTGCATAATCAATAAATAAACATGGCACGACATTAACCTTCGTGCATAAATAAATAAACATGGCACGACATCACCCTTCGTGCATTATCACTCTTCCTCACCCAAATAACAATCACAGTTAAGGGCAGAGAAAGAAACAACAATTCATAAATCGTCCCATCAAGGGCAATCAATAATTATCTTCACAACAAGTCCCAACAAGGGAGAACAATAACAATTCACCTGTAATATATCTCAAAATATCATTTTCCAACGACTCACGGTCATACTAGACGCCGGTGTATGGATGCTCGTCACCACAGGCCCATACACCGCACTCGATCACATAACACATAACATATAATCCTATTCCCTCAAGCTAGGATAGAACAAACACTTACCTCGAATGCTTATGAACAATTCACTCCGTGGAAATGTCTTTTCTTTCAATTTGGCTCCAATCCAACCGTATCTATACACAATTGATTTAATATCATCAATTCTACTCAACAAACTAATTCTTAATACCAAATACAACTTTTACAACATTCTGCCATGAATAGTGAATTTCAACCCCGGGCCCACATGGTCGGAATTCGGGGTTAGAACCAAAATCCGGTTACCCATTCCCGCACGAGTTCATATATATAATTTGTTTCAAAATCGGACCTCAATTCGAGGTCCAATTCCCCAATTTATGAAAAACCCTATTTTCTAACAAAAACAAGAATTTTACAATGAAAATCTTTGATTTCTTATGAAAAACATGTTTAATGATGTTAGGAATTGAAAGAATTAAGTAAAAAGTGACTTACAATCGTTTTGATGAAGAAGAAATCCTTGAAGAATAGCAAATGGGTGTTTTGGTTTTGTAAAATGTGAAGAAATGACTGAAATTCGTGTTTTTCAGAGGTCTCTATGTTCGCATTTGCGAACATGGGTTCGCAATTGCGAACCCCGACCAATTTCTAGAGTTTGAAAAATAAGCTAAGGGTGGGAAGTTCGCATTTGCGAACATTTGTTCGCATTTGCGAACTAATGTTCGCATTTGCGAACACATGTTGTATAGGCAGTGTTCGCATTTGCGAACAATGGTTCGCATTTGCGAACCAAGGCAGTGTTGGGGAATGTTCGCATTTGCGAACTTTTGTTCGCATTTGCGAACATAGGCTGGCACTCGGGACCTTCGCAAATGCGAACAATTGTTCGCATTTGCGAACAAGGCTGGGCCAAAGGGGGCTTCGCATTTGCGATGAATGTTCGCATTTGCGAGCCTGTCCCCCTTCACAATTGCGAGAAAACTTCGCAATTGCAAAGCCAACAGCTGGGTGAAAAACCAGCAGTTCAAAAATTCAGAGTTTCATCCAACGGCCTATCAAATCTTTACCCGAGCCCCCGGGCTCCAAACCAAACATGTACACAACCTCAAAAACACATTATGGACTTGTTTGTGCGATCATATCGCCAATATCACTTCGTTTTAATCAAATCGAGCCTCAAACTCATGATTTTCATACTTTTGATTTTCAAAACTTCTTAACTTGGAACTCAAGGTCCAAAACATCTCAAACGACATCCAAATGTCACCAAACTTTACGGAAATCACATATATAATATTTAAGACTTGTACCGGGCGTCGAAACCAAAATACGAGCCCGATACCAAGGTCAATTAATTTATTTCCTTTAATAATTGCATCAAAAACAATTTCACATAAAAATTCATAACTTGGGCTCTAGGCCTCGGAATTCGACTCCGGACGCATGTCCAAGTCCCATATTTTCCTACGGACCTCCCGGGACCATCCAATCTCGGGTCCGGATCCGTTTACCAAAAATGTTGACCGAAGTCAACCATATCAATATTAATATCATTTTTATCCAAATTTCTCATAGAATCCATATTTTCTATCACAAAATCTTTCCGGCTACATGCTCGGATCGTGCACGTAAATCGAGGCAACATAGAATGAGGTTTTCAAGGACTCAGAAGCTCGAAATGATTAATTAAATAAGTGATGACCCTTTGGGTCGTCACAATCTCCACCTCTAAAACAACCGTTCGTCCTCGAACGGACAAAAGAAGAAGTACCTGAGTCAGGAAACAAGTGTGGGTAGCGGCTCCGCATATCAGACTCGGACTCCCAGGTCGATGCCTCAGGAGGCTGACCTCTCCACTGAACACGCACAGAAGGATAACTCTTCGACCTCAACCGTCGAACCTGCCGGTCTAGAATAGCCACCGGCTCCTCCTCGTAAGATAGACCATTGTCCAATTGGACAGTACTGAAGTCTAACACATGTGTGGGATCGCCGTGGTATCTCCGAAGCATAGATACATGAAAAACTGGATGCACGGCTGATAAGCTAGGCGGCAAAGCTAATCGGTAAGCCACCCCTCCCACTCTGTCTAAAATCTCAAATGGGCCAATATATCTAGGGCTGAGCTTGCATTTCTTTCCGAACCTCATCACGCCCTTCATAGGCGACACCCGAAGCAATACTCGTTCACCAACCATGAAATCTACATCTCGAACCTTACGATCCGCATAAGTCTTTTGCCTAGACTGAGCTGAACGCAATCTCTCCTGAATAGTCTTGACCTTATCTAAGGCCTCCTGAACTAAGTCTGTACCCAACAACCGAGCCTCTCCCGGTTCAAACCATCCAACCGGTGATCGACATCGCCTACCATACAACGCCTCATACGGGGCCATCTGGATGCTAGATTGGTAACTGTTATTGTAGGCGAACTCTGCTAATGGCAGAAACTGGTCCCACGAGCCTCCGAAATCAATAACACAGGCTCGAAGCATGTCCTCGAGAATCTGAATAGTCCTCTCTGACTGGCCATCCGTCTGAGGATGAAATGCTGTACTCAACTGAACCTGGGTGCCTAACTCCTGCTGAACCGCTCTCCAGAACCGCGAGGTAAACTGCGTACCCCGATCAGAGATAATAGATACTGGCACCCCATGGAGACGAACAATCTCCCTAATGTAAACCTCCGCTAACCTCTCCGACGAGTAGGAGACAGATATTGGAATAAAGTGTGCTGATTTGGTCAGTCTATCAACAATGACCCAAATAGCATCAAATTTTCTCCGAGTCAAAGGAAGTCCAGTAACGAAGTCCATAGTGATCCGCTCCCATTTCCACTCGGGAATTTCAATCCTCCGGAACACACCACCAGGTCTCTGGTGCTCATATTTCACCTGCTGACAATTTAGACACCGAGCGACAAACACAACGATATCTTTCTTCATTCTGCGCCACCAATAGTGTTGCCGTAAGTCCTGATACATCTTCGCGGCGCCTGGGTGAATAGAATACCGCGAACTGTGGGCCTCTGCTAAGATTAATTCTTGAATTCCTTCGACATTGGGCACACAAACTCGACCCTGCAATTTCAATATCCCATCATCATCTAGATTTACCTATGTGGCACTTCCCCGCTGTACTGTATCTCTCAACTCACGCAAATGAGGATCATCAAATTGCCTCTCACGGATACGCTCTAATAAAGAAGAACGAGCGACCGTGCGGGCTAACACCCTGCTAGGCTCAGAAATGTCTAATCTCACGAACCGGTTGGCTAAGGCCTGAACATCTAGAGCTAATGGTCTCTGACTGACCGGAATATATGCAAGACTACCCATGCTGGCATACTTTCTACTCAAAGCATCGGCCACCACATTGGCCTTACCCGGATGATATAAGATAGTAACATCATAGTCTTTTAGCAGCTCTAACCATCTCCGCTGTCGTAGATTCAACTCCTTCTGTTTGAACAAGTACTGTAGGCTTTTGTGATCAGTGTACACCTCACATGTCACACCATATAGATAATGCCTCCAGATCTTTAAGGCATGAACCACCGCTGCCAACTCAAGATCATGAACTAGATAATTATTCTCATGTATTTTCAACTGCCACGAAGCGTAAGCAATAACCTTACTATCCTGCATCAATACCGCTCCAAGCCCTGTACGAGATGCGTCACAATAAACTCTATAAGGCCCTGCACCTGTAGGTAGTACCAGTACTGGTGCGGTAGTCAAGGCTGTCTTGAGCTTCTGAAAGCTCGCCTCACACTCATCTGACCACTAGAACTGGGCACCCTTCTAGGTCAACCTGGTCATCGGGGCTGCAATAGAAAAAAACCCTCTACAAATCGACGGTAGTAACCTGCTAACCCTAAGAAGCTCCGGATATCAGTCACTGAAGCTGGTCGAGGCCAATTTTGGATTGCCTCAATCTTCTTTGGGTCTACCTGAATACCTTCCACTGATACAATGTGACCCAGAAATGCTACCGAACTCAGCCAGAACTCACATTTAGAAAATTTGGCATATAGTCGGTTATCTTTCAGAGTCTGAAGAACCACTCTGAGGTGCTGCTCGTGCTCTTCCTGGCTGCGGGAGTACACCAGGATGTCATCTATGAAGACTATCACGAACAGATCTAAGTAAGGCCTGAATACCCGATTCATCAACTCCATGAATGCTGCTGGGGCATTGGACAACCCGAAGGACATGACCAAGAACTCATAATGCCCATATCTAGAGCGAAAGGTCGTCTTAGGAATGTCAGCCGCCCTGATCTTCAGCTGATGGTAGCCTGACCTCAAGTCTATCTTAGAAAATACCCTCGCTCCCTGGAGCAGGTCAAACAAATCATCAATCCTCGGCAGTGGATACTTATTCTTTATTGTCACTTTGTTTAATTGCCGGTAATCAATACACATCCGCATCGAGCCATCCTTCTTCTTTACAAATAATACAGGTGCTCCCCAGGGGGAAACACTGGGCCTGATAAAACCCTTCTCAAGAAGGTCCTGCAACTGATCTTTCAACTCTTTTAACTCCTGCGGGGCCATACGATAGGGTGGAATAGAGATGGGCTGAGTACCCGGTGCCAGATCAATACAGAAGTCAATATCCCTGTCGGGTGGCATGCCCGGCAGGTCTGAAGGAAAAACCTCCGGAAACTCCCGTGCAATAGGGACCGACTCAATGGAAGGAACTTCTGCGCTGGAATCACGAACATAAGCCAAATAAGCTAGACACCCCTTCTCGACCATACGTCGAGCCTTAACATAAGAAATAACGGTGCGAACGGAGTGGCTTGAGGTACCCTTCCACTCTAATCGGGGTGATTTTGGCAAGGCTAAGGTCACCGTCTTAGCATGACAATCAAGAATAGCATGGTATGGGGACAACCAGTCCATCCCCAATATGACATCAAAATCTACCATATCCAAAAGCAACAGATCCACACGGGTCTCAAGACCCCCAAATATAACTACGCACGAACGATGCACCCGATCGACTACAATGGAGTCACCCACTGGTGTAGCCACATAAACTGGAATATCCAGAGCATAGCTGGGCACAACCAAATACGGTGCGAAGTAGGAAGACACATAGGAATATGTAGATCCAGGGTCAAATAATACTGAAGCACCTCTGCCACACACAAGAATAGTACCTGTAATCACGGCATCTGATGCCTCTGCCTCTGGCCTGGCCGGTAAAGCATAGAATCGGGGATCTGCACCTCCCCTCTGAGCTGCGTCTCTAGGGACGACCATCAACTGGCTGACCTCTACCTCTCGCTGGACGGTCTCCACCTCTGCGGTCTCGACCTCCACCTCTATAATCTCTACCCCCGCCTCTGGCTGGCTGGGCAGGCTGAGGGTCAGCTGGGGCCTGAATCATGGGACGAGGACCTCGCTGCTGAGAGTTGCCCGCTGCTATAGGGCAATTCCTGATAAAATGACCTGGGTCGCCACAACCGTAGCAACTCTTAGACTGATAGGGCTGCTGGCCCTGACGACCTGAATGGCCTCCACGAACACTCTGAAGAGGCTGAGCATTAATAGGAGACTGGTCTGAATAATGCCCCCGAGAACCACGATCACCTGATCCACCCTGTGAGGCCTGAAGGGCGGAATGAAAAGGCCTGGAGGACTGGCCTCTATCAAAGGATTCTCTGCTACCAGAGGAAGAACCACCAAACCTGCCTGAATGACGAGGCCTTTTATCTGAAGAATAACCGCCTCCCCTAGCAAGAGCCATCTCAACTCTGCGTGCTGCATTGGCTGCCTCCTGAAATGATATGTCACTCCCCACGCCCATAGCCATCTGGAGTCTAATCGGCTGATTAAGCCCATCTATAAATCCGCGGACCCTCTCCCGCTCCGTGGGAAGTATCACCACTGCATGACGAGCCAAGTCGATAAATCTCGTCTCATACTGTGTAACTCTTATAGTGCCCTGATGGAGGCGCTCAAACTGCCTCCGAAGTAAATCCCGCTGAGTAGTAGGGAGAAACTTCTCCATAAATAGTTCCGCAAACCGGTCCCATGATAGAGCTGGGGACCCTGCTGGTCGAGTCAGGCAATAATCTCTCCACCAAGTCTTGGCGGATCCTGCAAGTCCGAAGGTACAGAAATCAACTCCGTTTGTCTCCACGATCCCCATAGTCTTGAGAATCTCACGGCAACTGAATAAAAAGTCCTGAGGATCCTCTGATGCGGCTCCACCGAAAGTAGTGGTAAATAGCTTGGAGAACCGATCAAGCCTCCATAACGAATCGAAGTCATGGCCGCTCCATCACCGGCGTGAGCCGTGGTACCCGAGCGAGTGGCCACGGTGGCTGGATTGCGGTGCTCGAGTCCGAGGAGCTACGGCTCCGTAGTATGAGCAATAGGAGTCCGGGCCCCTCCTCCGGCCGAGAAGTGGCTGGGGCAACTGATAATAGACCCGCTCCGGCAATGCTATCCATAAATCCCGCTATTCGACCAAAGCATCCCGGAGATCCGGGGTAATCAAAGCCTCTCCCGGGACCTGAGCTGGGCCCACTGGAGCTGCTGGAACCGGAAACTCCTCGTCAATCTCAATATGAGGCTCCACCTCCGGGGTAGCTGCCTGGGGCTGAGCTCTACCCCTACCACGGCCTCCGATACGGCCTTGGCCCCTGCCCCTCACGGGAGCTGCCTGGGGCTCGGGCTGCTGGTCAGCGGACGAAGAAGCGCGTGTCCTCACCATCTGCGAAAGGACAGAATAGAAATTCAATCAGTATTTGAGGAACAAGTCACACGACAAGAAAGAACAAACGAGAGACTCTTTCCTAACTCTATAGACTCTGGAGGACAAGTACAGACGTCTCTGTACCTACCTCTCAAACCCTACTAAGCTTGTTCGTGAGTGGTGAGACCTATGTAACCTAGAGCTCTGATACCAACTTGTCACGACCCGGATTTTCCCCCAACATCGGGATCGTGATGGTGCCTACTCGTGGTAGCTAGGCAAGCCACTGTATTCATACTCTCCTGTTTTTAACACAATTTTAATTAAATAAATGCGGAATACTTTATCGAAAATGGAAATAACAAATCACAAGGTGAAAATCATACTGAAATCCTCTACCCAAGACGTGGAGTCACCAACTCACGAACTACTATGGAATACTACACATAAAAGTCTGAAAGAAATATAACATAATTCTGTTTGTCTCGGAACAAAGAGACTACAGCTAATAACATAAATAAAGAAAGAGACGCCGGGCCTGCGGACGTCTGCAAGCTACCTCGGTCTCAAATATGATCAACTCCCATGCAATCTATTTACTGCTGCTGCTGCTCCTGATCGTAACCTGGACCTATGCAAAAACGCACATAAGTGTAGCATCATCACAACCGACCCCATGTGCTGGTAAGTGCCTGGCCTATCCCGGCGAAGTAGTGACAAGCCTAGGACCAGACACTCACATAAACCTGTGTAATTAAATATATATGTGTGCCACAAAATAACAAGAAATAATCAAGTAATAACACAATAAGGAATATCTTAAAGAATTCAACAATTAACCACAGTTAATAATTTCACAAAGAAAACAAAGTATAATGTAAACACGAATAATACCACTTCAAGAAATAGCAAGCAATTGCACGGCATCACCCTTCGTGCTTTTACTCTCATCCTCACCAAATAAACAAATAAAGTACACGGCATCACCCTTCGTGCTTTTACTCTCATCCTCACCAAACAAACAAATAAAGTACACGGCATCACCCTTCGTGCTTTTACTCTCATCCTCACATCCATAGTACGGCATGATCCTTCGTACATGGTTCAATAACGGGGCACGGCATGATCCTTCGTGCATAATCAATAACAGGGCACGACATGATCCTTCGTACATAATCAATAAATAAACATGGCACGGCATTAACCTTCGTGCATAAATAAATAAACATGGCACGGCATCACCCTTCGTGCATTATCACTCTTCCTCACCCAAATAACAATCACGGTTAAGGGCAGAGAAAGAAACAGCAATTCATAAATCGTCCCATCAAGGGCAATCAATAATTATCTTCACAACAAGTCCCAACAAGGGAGAACAATAACAATTCACCTGTAATATATCTCAAAATATCATTTTCCAACGACTCACGGTCATACTAGACGCCGGTGTATGGATGCTCGTCACCACAGAGCCCATACACCGCACTCGATCACATAACACATAACACATAATCCTATTCACTCAAGCTAGGATAGAACAAACACTTACCTCGAATGCTTATGAACAATTCACTCCGTGGAAATGTCTTTTCTTTCAATTTGGCTCCAATCCAACCGTATCTATACACAATTGATTTAATATCATCAATTCTACTCAACAAACTAATTCTTAATACCAAATACAACTTTTACAACATTTTGCCATGAATAGTGAATTTCAACCCCGGGCCCACATGGTCGGAATTCGGGGTTAGAACCAAAATCCGGTTACCCATTCCCCCACGAGTTCATATATATAATTTGTTTCAAAATCGGACCTCAATTCGAGGTCCAATTCCCCAATTTATGAAAAACCCTATTTTCTAACAAAAACAAGAATTTCACCATGAAAATCTTTGATTTCTTATGAAAAACATGTTTAATGATGTTAGGAATTGAAAGAATTAAGTAAAAAGTGACTTACAATCGTTTTGATGAAGAAGAAATCCTTGAAGAATCGCAAATGGGTGTTTTGGTTTTGTAAAATGTGAAGAAATGACTGAAATTCGTGTTTTTCATGTCTCTGTGTTCGCATTTGCGAACATGGGTTCGCAATTGCGAACCCCGACCAATTTCTGGAGTTTGAAAAATAAGCTAAGGGTGGGAAGTTCGCATTTGCGAACAATTCGCATTTGCGAACTAATGTTCGCATTTGCGAACACATGCTGTTTAGGAAGTGTTCGCATTTGCAAACAATGGTTCGCATTTGCGAACCAAGGCAGTGTTGGGGAATGTTCGCATTTGCGAACTTTTGTTCGCATTTGCGAACATAGGCTGGCACTGGGGACCTTCGCAAATGCGAACAATTGTTCGCATTTGCGAACAAGGCTGAGCCAAAGGGGGCTTCGCATTTGCGATGAATGTTCGCATTTGCGAGCCTGTCCCCCTTCGCAATTGCGAGAAAACTTCGCAATTGCGAAGCCAACAGCTGGGTGAAAAACCAGCAGTTCAAAAATTCAGAGTTTCATCCAACGGCCTATCAAATCTTTACCCGAGCCCCCGGGCTCCAAACCAAACATGTACACAACCTCAAAAACACATTATGGACTTGTTCGTGCGATCATATCGCCAATATCACTTCGTTTTAATCAAATCGAGCCTCAAACTCATGATTTTCATACTTTTGATTTTCAAAACTTCTTAACTTGGAACTCAAGGTCCAAAACATCTCAAACGACATCCAAATGTCACCAAACTTTACAGAAATCACATATATAATATTTAAGACTTGTACCGGGCGTCGGAACCAAAATACGAGCCCGATACCAAGGTCAATTAATTTATTTCCTTTAATAATTGCATCAAAAACAATTTCACATAAAAATTCATAACTTGGGCTCTAGGCCTCAAAATTCGACTCCGGACGCATGTCCAAGTCCCATATTTTCCTACGGACCTTCCGGGACCATCCAATCTCGGGTCCGGATCCGTTTACCAAAAATGTTGACCGAAGTCAACCATATCAATATTAATATCATTTTTATCCAAATTTCTCATAGAATTCATATTTTCTATCACAAAATCTTTCCGGCTACATGCTCGGATCGTGCACGTAAATCGAGGCAACATAGAATGAGGTTTTCAAGGCCTCGGAAGCTCGAAATGATTAATTAAATAAGTGATGACCCTTTGGGTCGTCACACGAATGGTGCACCCTTCTGGGTCAATCTAGTCAAAGAAGAAGTAATGGATGAAAATCCCTTAACAAAACGGCGATAATATCCCGCCAAGATAAAGAAAGCTCCTGATCTCTGTAGCTGAGGACGGTCTAGGCCAACACTACACCGCCTCTATCTTCCTCGGATCAACCTGAATACCATCACGAGGCACCACATGACCCAGAAATGCTACTGACTCGAGCCAAAACTCGAACTTGGAGAATTTAGCATACAACGTCTCCTCCCTCAATCTTTACAACACAATGCTCAAATGCTGAGCATGCTCCTCCTGAGTACGGGAGTAGACTAGAATGTCATCAATGAATACAATCACAAATGAATCCAAGTAGGGCTTGAACACACTGTTCATCAGATGCATGAACGCTGCTGGGGAATTGGTCAGCCCAAAAGACATCACAAGAAACTCATAGTGACCATATCTGGTCCTGAATGCAGTCTTCATAATATCAGAGTCCCTGATCTTCAACTGATGATAACCTGAATGAAGATCAGTCTTTAAAAACACTCTCGCACCCTATAACTGATCAAACAAATCATCAATACGCGGTAGAGGGTACTTGTTCTTCACTGTTACTTTGTTCAATTGCCCATAATCAATACACATCCGCATGGAACCATCTTTCTTTTTAACAAATAACACCGGCGCACCCCACGGGGACACACTAGGACGGATGAAACCCTTATCCAGAAGCTCTTGAAGCTGCTCTTTCAGTTCTTTCAACTCGGTTGGTGCCATCCGATAAGGAGGAATGGATATGGGTTGAGTGCCCGGCACCAAGTCAATGCCAAAATCAATATCCCTGTCCGGCGGCATGCCCAGCAGGTCTGAGGGGAATACATCCGAGAAGTCCCTCACAACAGGTACAGAATCAATGCTAGGAGACTCAGCTCCCACATCTCTCACAAATGCTAAGTATGACAAACACCCTTTTTCAACCATTTTTTGAGCCTTTAATAATGAAATGACATGGCTAGGGACAAAATCATTCGAACCCCGCCACTCAATATGAGAAATACCAGGAATGGCCAATGTAACTGTCTTAGCATGACAGTCCAATATAGCATAGTATAGAGACAACAGTCCATACCCAATATCAAATCAAAGTCCACCATCTCCAACAATAACAGATCTGCCTGGGTCTCCAGACCCCCAATAGAAATAACACAGGATCTATAGACATGATCCACAACAATCGTATCACCCACGGGGGTGGATACATGAACAGGTAAATCAAGACTACCACGCGTCGCACCCAAATGATGTGCAAAATAAGAGGACACGTAAGAATATGTGGACCCTGGATCAAATAGAACAGAGGCATCTCTATGACAGACAGAAATGATACCTGTAATCACTACATCGGAGGCAACTGCATCACGCCTGTCGGTGAGTGCATAGAATCGTGCATGACCTCCACTGGATCTCTCCTCGCCTCTGGGGCGACCACGAGAAGACTGACCTCCACCTCTACTAGCCTGAGATGGTGCTGAAGAGGAGGGCTGATCCCTCTTTTGAGCCCTGTCCCTATGGAGTCGAGGGCACTGCCTCCTCATGTGGCCAAACTCACCACAGTCATAACAAGCACGTGGTGCTAGAGAAGGGGACTGAATGGAACCCCTCACCGCAGAAGAACCTTGG
Organism: Nicotiana noctiflora; assembly: GCA_032618575.1. Lineage (NCBI taxonomy): Eukaryota > Viridiplantae > Streptophyta > Magnoliopsida > Solanales > Solanaceae > Nicotiana > Nicotiana noctiflora. The sequence goes on along the minus strand of JASVEL010011344.1, from coordinate 68,408 downwards.
GCTGAAGAAGTAGGTGCTGCACTCTGGGCTGGGAGGGCACTAAGTGAAGACTAAGCCTGCTGAAATCCCTGTCGACCATGACCATAAGAACCTCCGTTCTACTCAGGGCGGCCTGAATGAGAAGGTCTAGATGAGCGACCTCTGCCCTGCTGGAAATGCCCTCTAAATGGAGCACCACTGAAGCTGCCAAAACCACAAGGCCTCTTGGCCTCCCGCTCCTACCTCTCTCGGTGATGATCCGCCTCAATAGAGCGTGCCATATCTATAACCTGCTCAAAAGATGATGACATAACTCTCTCTGGTCATAAGAATATGGATGGAGTAGTTGAGTCCATCAATGAACCTCCTGATCCTCTCCCTATCAGTAGGGATCATCCATGTGGCATGCCTAGCCAACTGTGTAAATCTGAGCTCATACTGGTCACTGACATGTCGCCCTAAACCAACCACTCAAACTGGCGACGAAGCTCCTCACGATGGGACTGAGGTACATACTTCTCTAGAAAGAGAGTAGAGAACTGCTGCCATGTGAGAGGTGTCGCTCCTGCAGGCCTACGCCTCTCAAACTCCTCCCACCAATCAAATGCGGGACCAGTAAACTAAAAGGTAGTAAATGAAACTCCGCTGGACTCAAGAATACCAGCTGTACGTAGCATCCTCTGACACTTATCTAAGAAACCCTAGGCATCTTCGCCCTCGGCGCCACTGAAATGGGGTGGCTGGAGTCTACCAAATCTCTCAAGATGACGCTGCTCGTCGTGGCATAGCTGGGACCACATAATCGGGAGCTGGTGTAACTAGCACAACTGGGGCAATTGTTGCAGTTGGCTAAGCTGGGGCTGCTCCCGGTGTCTGCAATCCTTGAACAACATGCTCGGGTGTGCGAGCAGCGGGGTTTGATGACCACCCCTGGTCTCTGAGGTAGTTGCTGCAGTAGTGGTTGTGACTGCCTGAGCTAGGCCAATGAAGACGAATATGATCTGAGCTAGAGCCTCCTAGAGACCAGGAATCATAATGGACACTGTCGGTGCCTGAACAGGTGCTGATGGAGCATCTACAGCTGGAGGCTAGTCCTGAACTAGGGCGGCTAGTGGATCGATAGGTGCAGCCCCTGCTGCTCTGCCTCGACCACATCCACGACCGCGCCCACGGCCCCAATGGGTGGTAACGGTGGTCGTCCGCCACGTCCGGTAGCACAGGTTTACGTATCTGCGAGAGAATAGAATATAGAAGTTCAGTTCTCAGAATGACAAGATCGCACGACAGAGTTCAAGAAAAGTGAAGTGTTTCCTAAAGGTTCGCATCCGCCCGAGGATAAGTACAGGCATCCCCAAACCGATCCATAAGACTCTACTAACCGGCTGAAGACTCTTGAGGCCTAGTAAACCTAGGCTCTAATACCAACTTGTCACGACCCCAAACTCGGTATTGATGACGCCCAGCACACTGCTAGGCCAGCCTGACCAATCAAAAACAATCATGGAGCTAAGAGCTCGCCTTATCCCATTTAAGCATAACAATTTATAAAACAACAATGATAGAAATGTCGAAACAGGGAACCAAGTCCCAAAATAGTACAACTCCCCAAAGAACGAGGGGTCAAGAGTCAAGAGCCTCTAAAGAACATAAGTGTAATAGGGTTTACAACAAAACTCAGTGCGGAAAGAAATGACAACATGAAACGAAAAGAAAACTAGAAGGGGAGTCAGGTCCTGCGGACGCTGCAGCTACCTCGACTATCCCGCACAATGCCTCTGAGTGGCTACCGAATCAGGTCTACTGAGAGACACCTGGATCTGCACACAAGGTACAAGGAGTAAAGTGAGTACTGCTAGACTCAGTGGTAATAAACGGGGGTAAGACAGCGTAGATAAGAAATCCACAATAAAACACTATGTAAAGCTGTAACCAATTCCCTGCAACAATTCAATATCAACAGTAGAGAACCAACACAATATTAACAACATAGTATAACAGCTAGCAGATGTAGCTAAATGCAATGAAATGCATGAAATGACCGCTACGGCGCGTAGCCCGATCCAATTTGGGTACTCGTTCTCACTGTGGGGGTTCAGACTCTGGAGAGGCTCCTACAACCCAAGCACAATATCATGAATATACGCTGCGGCGTGTAGCCCGATCTACTACCAGTCAGCTAATATGCAAATGCAGCCTCGCAGGCTCAAAAGTAGTTTTGAAAACTCTTTTACCATTTTTTTTTCAGTTGAATACAGTATATCAAGGTTCTAGAGATTGGAAAAATCATAATAACAGTAATAGCTACGGACTGGTAGTAAAACTAGCATGTCAATGTCACAGAACAATGATAACGATCCTCGCAGGATCCCAATAACTGGCTCACAGCCCATAAGTGTACTCAACCGTCCAAGATGGAGGTTCAACTGCTCAAGAGTAGCCAATATCACAATATAATGTGCAACCATCCGAGAAGGAGGTTCGACGGCTCAAGAATAGCCAATGTCGTAACACATTATCAACAGGTCGGACTAAGCCATAGTCCCCAATCACAATCGACCCCGCACTCTCAAGAGAGTACGTGTCTCGCCGCTATACAGCGTCACAAAGTGGTATACCGGGCTTTCGAACCCACTGGTCATCACCCAAATCTATTACTCACCTCAATACAGATCGATGACTAGTCCGTGATGCCCTTTCCACGAGAATCAAGCTCCGCACGCATAGAATCTGATCAAATATAGTAGAAACACATCAAATTAAGACAATGGAATGATACCCAGTCAAAACAACTCAATTTACACCAAAATAACAAAGTTGCCAAAACCCGACTTCCGGTACGCTTCTCAAAATATTATGAAAGTTACATATTCGGAACCCTCATCTCCATACGAGTCTAGGCATATAAAAGTTAGCAAATTCGGAATCCATTTGACCACTCAAATCCTTGTTTTTCTAAAGTTCAAGCCTAGGGCTAAAACCTTCATGAAATACCCCAAATTCCTCCATTTTCATGAGATAATTGTATAATATTATCATTACTAATCATAATTTAAGTCCATAGTTGATTACCTGATGAATCCCCCATGAATTTCTCTTCAAAATCGCCCAAATCGCCTCTTAAGACGAGACCCAAATGTTTTGAAATGTTCTAAAATTTCTAACTTCTGATATTATTAATCCTTCTGCGGACAAAATTCCGCTCCTGCAAGCCCGTATCCGCGACCAGATGGTCGCTTCTACGGTTCCAGGCCTAGCCGGCCAAATCCCGCTTCTGCGAGCAAGGACCACTTTCGCGCGTCTGCTTCCGTGACATACCAACCGCTTCTGCGTTTCAACGCAAGGACCCAATTTTCGCCCCTGCGACCCACCTCCGCTTCCGCGATTCCGCCTCAGCGGATAGAGTTCTGCTTCCGCGAACTCGCCTAGGCGGTCAATAATCTGCTTCTTCGAACTTCCCCATCACGCCTCAAGACCGCTTCTGTGATCACCCTCATGCACCAGTGACGCAGCACCTACGGTCCCTTGGCCGCATGTGCGAAAACACCAGAAACCAGAAGTTTTAAACCTGCAATTTCCATGATTTCTTTCGTTTAACCATCCAAAAACACCCCGAGGCCCCCGGGACCTCATCCATACACACCAACACATCCTAATACCTTATACAAACTTTTTCCAGTCCTCGAAACACGTTTAACAACGTCAAAACTCGTAATTCACATCGAATTCAAGCCTAAATTCCTAAAAACTTTCCGAATTACACATTCGATCTAAAACCCGACCAAACGACTTCCAAATGATCTGAAAGTTTGCGGACCTATCCAAAATCACATAACGAAGCTACAAAAATTGTCAAAATTCTATTCCGACCCCCGGATCAAAATCTCACCTACCGTTCAGATTTCCCCAAAATTCATTCTTAGCCAATTCAAGCCTATTTCTACAGCAAACCTCCGAATTCAATTCTGATCGCTCCTCTATGTCACAAATCACCTCTCGGAACTATCCAAATCATCAAAATCCAATTCCAAGCCCTCTAACTAAATAGTCAACTCCATGTTGACTTTCCGTATTCAAGCTTCCTTCAAAAAGGCTATATTCCTCATTTTCAATCCAATTCACTCCTAACTCACCGATAGACTCTAACACTGATATAAAAGCATAAAACATATAATTACAACATAACGGGGTGGTAATTCTTGTGACGACAGGTCGGGTCATCACAGTTCTTCTGGTCTCTACTTCAATGCTATTCCGGACACTTCATATCATCCACTAGCTATCCAGGCTCCTCCCACGGGATCTACGAGTCATCAGGGACAATCATCATGGCAGCAGGCCGTTGAATCATGTTGTTTTGAGTGTGCTGACCCAGGTCACGTTAGGAGATACTACCCCAGGCTTAGGGGCAAGGCAGTACAACAGGTGCAACAACCTATGACTCCAGCACCAGTGGCCCATCCGCCTAGAGATGGAGGAAAGAGTGGTAGAGGCCAATCGAGAGGTGGGAAAATAGGGAGAGGTCAGCCAGCTACTCCTCAGTCAGGTGGAGGCCAGACAGCCGATGCTCTAGCTAGATTCTATGGACTCCTGGCCAGGCCGTATGCATTAGCCTCAAATGCCATCATCACATGTATTATCTCCGTCAGCGGTAGGGATGCATCAGTATTATTTGATTCGGGGTCCACTTATTCTTATCATCACAGTTTGCTCGTTTCTGCTCTATTTCTCCTGAGCCCTTGGGTGTTCCTATTCATGTTTCCACTCCTACGGGCGATTCTGTGGTTGTGAACTGGGTCTATTGGTCTTGTGTGGTTACTTTCTGTGATTTTGAGAATAGAGCAGATCTTTTATTGCTCGATATGATTGATTTTGAGGTTATCCTGGGCATGGATTGGTTATCTCCATACCATGCCATTCTAGATTGCCATGCTAAGACTGTTCTCTAGCGATGCCCAGGTTGCCAAGATTTGAGTGGAAGGCTTCCATAGTTGATACGCCTAGTAGGGTCATTTCTTTCCTAAAGGCTCAGCGCATGGTGGAGAAGGGGTGCCTGGCTTATCTAGCTTATGTGCGAGACATCATCGTAGAGTCTCCAACAATTGATTTAGTGCCAATAGTCCGAGAGTTCTCCGATGTTTTTCCTTCTGATCTTCTTGGCATGCCTCCGGACCGTGATATTGATTTCTGTAATTACTTGGCTCCAAGCACTCACCCGATACCTATCCCGTCGTACCGTATGGATCCTAAAGAGTTGAAGGATCAGTTGGAGGAGTTGTTAGAAAAGGGGTTTATTAGGCCCAGTGTATCATCGTGGGGTGCACCAGTGCTATTCGTGAAGAAGAAAAATCGGACTATGCGAAAGTGCATTGATTACTTCCAGTTAAACAAAGTCACCATCTAGAACAAGTATTCATTGCCTTGTATTGATGATTTGCCGATCAATTGCAGGGTGTTTGGGTGTGCTATAAGATTGATGTGAGGTCAGGGTATCATCGGCTAAAGATTCGAGATACAGATATCCCGAAGGTTGCATTCAGGACTAGGTATGGTCACTATGAGTTTCTGGTGATGTCCTTTGGCTTGACTTATGCTCTAACAGTATTTATGGATTTGATGAACATGGTGTTCAGGACCTATATTGATTCTGTTATCATTGTCTTCATTGACGACATCTTGATATACTCCCGTAGCTTGGGGGAGCACGAGCATCATTTGAGAGTAGTGCATCAGACCTTCCGAGAGCAGAAGCTTTATGCTAAGTTCTCCAAGTGTGAGTTCTGGCTAGAGTCAATAGCATTCTTGGGGCATATAGTGTCAGGAGAGGGTATCAAGGTGGATCCCAAGAAGATTGAGGTAGCATAGAGTTGGCCATGACCTACTTCAGTGACCGAGATCAGGAGCTTCTTAGGGTTAGCAAGCTATTACCGACAATTTATGCAGGGCTTTTCATCTATTGCATCACCTTTGACCAGATTGACCCAAAAGGGGCCCCCATTCTATTGGTCCGGTGATTGTGAGGAGAGCTTCCAGAATCTCAAGACGACCTTGACTATGGCACCAGTTCTTGTATTAACTTCTAGTTTAGGGAATTATAAAGTGTATTGCAACGCTTCTCGCGTTTGCTTGGGATGTGTATTCATGCATGATGGGCGAGTTATTTCATATAATTCACGTTAGTTGAAGGTTCATGAGAAAAATTACCCTGTTCACAATCTAGAGTTGGCAACGATCATTCATGCTCTTAAGATATGGAGGCATTGCTTATATAGAGTGGCATGTGAGGTTTATACAAACCATCGCAGCTTGCAATATTTGTTCAGGTAGAGGGGCCTTAAGTTGAGGTTGCGCATGTGAGCACATTATTTTTGCACTAGGTAAATAAGTTCCAAAATTAAAAATATATTTTTTTAAGTGTAATTGCATGCCTTGTTTGAAAATTGGCTACATTTTTTGTGTTTGAATAATTGGAAAGTAGAAAAATAAAAGAAAATAGGTTAAATACTTACTTTGTTTGAATTAGTTAGTTTTAAGAAGAAAATCATCAAAAAATAGCTTTAATTAGCGGAAATTAATGGAAATATAGTAGAAAATTGCCAAAAAATATTAGATAATTAGTATAAGTAGGAAATTAAGTATTTTTAATAATTCATAAAAGAAAAGCAAAAAAATACAAAAGAGAGTGTTTAAATAATTAAAAATCAGAAAATACAAGAAATACATTGGGTGTAATTACTTTTGGCCAAAAAAAATCTGAAAATTGAGTGGCCCAATATACATTAGACCAAAAGATCCGGTCCAGGCCACACATGATACTCAATATCAGCCGTTCATCAGATTTGATCTGATGGCTAAGAATCAATCCAGAACTTTTAATTAATTAAGACATGAGACTCAATCTCAGCCGTTCAATCAGGCTGAATCTAACGATGGGAATAATTGGCCGGAATTATTGGTTTGATTAAATAAATAAGGTTGATCTGAGCCGTCTGTTTAGATGATCAAATGGGCGAGAACTTTGGTCTCCTTGGCAACCAAATAACGTTGTTTATGTGACGCGATTGGTGACCGTTGATCTTCATCAGATCAACGGTCCAGATAACCTCAGATGCCTCGCCTATAAAAGGATTTTGTCTGAAGTGGTTGGCCACTTTTTCAAAATTCCTAAACCTAGCCGCCTCTAGAACATTCCCCCTCTCACTCTTCATCTTCTTCAAACCTTCATCAGACCCTAGCCGGCCATGGCGGCCACCACTCTCCACGGTGGTCGCCGGCCACCCCAACCCCTCTCCTCTCTCTTTTCCTTCTTCTTCTTCTTCTTCTTCTCCGACCAAACACCAAGAAACCCTAGAAAACAAACCCTTGTCCAAAACTCCGGTCACCGTAACCTACCACCGGTGACCACCCAAACCATGAACCATCGCTCCAATCCAATGCCAATCGGACCACCCTGGTCTGATCTACCCAACGCTACCACTCACCTCCTTCGAACATACCCAGAACTCCTCGAATATCCCAAATAGGGTTGCCGGAAACCTAACTCCGGCGACTAAAAAACCAAACCCCTTTCAAGATCCATTCTTTTACGCTCCCCAAACACCCCTCTGCAACTAAAAGACTTAAAGACTTCATCTTGATGTCTAAAATAAGAAAAACAGAAAGAAAATGAGAAAAAGAAAAAAAAAGAAGAAAAAAGAACTAGAGTTTGTGGTAAATACAAGAAAAAGAAATAAAAGGGAGAGGAAAGCTTGGGGGGACAGACCCCGCAAAGCGAAGTGACCTTTTCCCTTATGTTTAATTTTTTCTTTGTCTGTTCTTCATGTTTTCTTGTTTTGCATGTCTTTTCTGACTCTTGTATTCCACATGATTAGTTGTAGGGTTCTTATCTTTGTTTCTTCTTTTGTTTCTATTTCACATCTTTTTGCTTGTTTCTCTGATGTTTAGTCATAATGTTTCTTAACCTGTTCTTTTGAGCCTGTTAGTGATAGGGTTTTGTTTTTATCTCATGGTTCCTTGCTCTGAGTACAGAGATTTCATCTTTTTCTTTGTCATTTTAACTGTTGGTTTCTGATTCACTGCAAAAGCATGACCGTTGATCTTTGTCTCTTATTTCTTTTGTTTGTCTGCTTAAAGTCATTGCTAATAAGCCAAAGTTACTTTTGACTCTTTTCTTCTCTTCATTTTTGTTAAATCATATAGTTTTTGGATCTGTTGGACTCTTATAGTATAACTCTCCTCTTATGCATACTCTGTTATCTTCTCATCTTCATGTTGAGTCACTTTTGTGCATTCTTCACCTTTGTCTATAAGTGTCTCTATTGAGTCTCCAATGTCTCATCTCTAAAAGTAAATATCTCTGTTCGTTTTCAGTCATGGTTTAATTGTTCTATGTTGTCACTGTTTTCCCTCTTAACATGATTCTAAGAGTAGTCATTAGACTTTCATGCCTATTTAAGAGCTACTACTCTGATCTTTCTCATATCCTGTGTCATGAACCTTGGTGATTACGAAGTTGTTCGATTGTCATATGACTTGAGCTAATAGTAATTAGGTCTTAATTAACATGAATTCACACTTTGTCTCACAAAATTGGATAATGTGGGTTAATTGATTGAGATTCAACCATATCAATTGCTTCCTCTGAGTTTTGGTTGATTAATGCATTTTATTTTATCTTGTGTGTCTCTGTGTACAATACATGTTGAGAATGATTGAGTTTTACTAGTTCTTGTTGAATGTGAGTATTTGATTAACATTGTTTAACCTTAGGGGATTGGTTATAGCTGCTAGTGTTAGATATCATGAAAATGGTTAGTTTTTAAATAGGATTAAAATTGAAATGAACAAAAAAAGGGCTGTTAGGTAATAATTGAACAAAAGAGTGGTCAATTTTGCAAAATTGATCAACTCTACAAAGTCCAACTATACTAGTCCACCTCAAAAGGGGCTAGTTGTGCAAAATTGGTTAAGTCTGCAAATGCAGGCTTACCAAGGCTCATTTGAGCTCTGAATTTCAGTTGGCTAGTTCTGCAAAGACCCTATGCCCAGCCTGTTGATCAGTTTGAAGGTTAGAATATGCAAAATGGGCTATGTCTGTAGTGCCAGGTTTGCCCAGGCTCTTCTTGAGCCTTGAACTTCAAGTGGCCAAGCCTGCAAAGGCTTTGGGCCCAATTGGGTTCATTAAAATGGGTTAAGTCTGCAAATTCAGACTTGCCCAGGCTCTTTTTGAGCCCAGGACCTTAAGTGGCCAAGCCTGCAAAGGCTTTGGGCCCAATTGAGTTTAGTAAATGGGTTTAATTACCCAAGCCAAGTCTCAACTTAAGACTGGCTAAAATTTAAATAGGTTTAAATACATTAATAAGGCAGGCTAGTCCTGCAATTAGTTTAAAAAAGGAATTAAATAGGTTAATTAACTAAAAATGAAACAAAATAGGCTAAGTTTTAAATAATAAGAACTAGCCAGTCCTTAAATGTCAATGCAAGGACTGGCCATAGGATAAATATGGCCCAAAAGCTAGATTCCAGACCTAGGTAGGTCGGGTAAAACAACATTTTCATTAAGGGCATAAAAGGAAACCAAAAAGGTAAATTGGTAAATAGTTTAAAACATATGGGGTAAAGGGAGTCATTTGTACCCCTGATTTCTGCAATTTTGCAGAAGTTTAAGGGTATAATGGTCTCCCTAAAAAGGGAAATCTGTAAAAATCCCAAACACTTAGGGCTACATTGGTAAAAACCCATAAAAAGGAATCTTTAGAACCTTCCGGCACATGCTGGAAGGGTTTTGATAACAGAAATGTGGGCTTAAGTGTAAGTTTGGTAATTTTAAGAGGGGATTAGTGGGATTTAGTCCCATACTTTCTCCCCAGGCCATCATCCCATTCCCTTCCTATAAATACCCCCTAAAAGAGAGAATAGGGGCTGGCTTTTGAAGAAATTCAGAGAAATAGAGTATTAACATAGCAGTAGGCTTTTTCTGCAATTTCGAGTGAGAATTTGGGGAATATTCATCTGATCTTTTGAGTTTTGCTCGAGTGTTTGCCTGGGTTTTCATTCTGCTGTTGTTGTGGTCTTTGTTTGCTGATATTCAACCATCACTGTTGCATCTTGCTGTTCGAGTCAATTACTGTTGCTTACTTGCTTAAAACCCTTAGAACTCATTGGTCTTACTCTTCTATCCATAATGAAGCTGTAATGGAAATTGCTAAATAGAAATGAAGTTCAAGCATCAGAAATTATCTGTTATTATGAATCTGTAGTTTATTTTTGTGTTACTGGTTTAGTTGTTTAGATCTATAGTTTTAGTATAGTATTGAATGTAGTAGTAGAAGAATAGAAACAAAAACATTGTAATAGATAGCTTAATAGTGATAGAGTAGCGTAGATAGCATATCACTTAGTTTAAATAGGTAAAAATATCTAAAACATAAGTTAACTAATCACAATTTTCAAACCATTAACTGTTCTTCATAGAAGTTTCATAAATCATAATCACTTAGATAACAGTTCTGCATTTAAACATAGACAAGCCTCTAAGTAGAAAAAACATTAGAATGAATCGTTTATAACTGGGTTAATAACATTGTAGTGAGTTAAAGTCGTAATAAGATCAGTGGTATAGTTATGCCTAAGTCTTTGAATCACTTAGTTGTAGATACTCGGGTAACCACAATTAAGCAATTGGACTGTTTAAATCCTGCTCGTGTAGTTAGTTAGTTTTAAGGGTCCAAGTCAAGATCTGAGTAATCAAAAGGGGAAACAGTCTGATGAAGTAACAACAAGAGTGGGATTACCTTTGAGAATATTGAATAGGCTTAATTCATATTAAATTGGTGGTGTAACAGTATAGTTGTAAATAACTCATCTTATCCATAGATGGTCATCATGCCATTTCACATATACACATAGTTAAGTGACCTCTTAATCTCAACTAGTAAGTAATTCGCTTGTTAGTGTAAATTCGTTGTTAGAAATCAAAAACAGAAACAGTCTCATGTACAGTAGATAGTTCATTCAGAGTTAACATTGACAATTTGTATCATGATTTTTCTCTTTTGATGAATAAAAAATGCAACTCTTAATGATTGTTCTGTTTTAAGTTCCCTACTTCTGTTTGTTATTGTTCCTATTTAGTTTGGGCCCAGTAAATGTCATGGGCCTGAACCATCGAGCAAGGCCAACTGGCTTGATGAGCCGAAGCTCAAAAATAACTTGGGCCTTTAAGGCCTGGGCAGGCTTATTGTCCACTTGAATAATAAAGTAAAGACCCAGGCCCAATGAAGAAAAAGACAAAGGCTGCCTGGGTCTGCTAACTGATAAACGGATTAAGGAAAAAACATGTATAGAAAATATAGTTCAACAAATAGTATTGGACTCTAATAAATAATTGGGACGAGCCTCGCATAACATTAAAGAAGTGGGGCCCCCTTTATTAATGAGATAATATAATTAGATCTGGGAAGACTATTAGCAAACTCCATAGTCTTACCCAAAAAATAATTCAAAGCCGATAGACCATTTAGGGCACGATTTGATATACTTTCCTATGAACTAGTGTGCACCTAGTGCAACTCAAATCTTATATCCCGACAAAGCTGAAATATATCAAAAGTCACAGGCGTACTGGTTGCGGTGTGGCTCGAGGCGTGTTTTCGTGATGTCGCAATTCTATAAAAATGTTAAAGTTAAAGCACATACGTTTTGTTAAAATATGCAATGAGTCAAACAAGAGTCAAGAACGATGATTGAGCGACCGTGCTAAAACCACGGAACCCGGGAATGCCTAACACCTTCTCCCGGGTTAACAGAGTTCCTTATCCAGATCTTTGTTTCGTGGACATTAATAAAAGAGTCAATTTCCTCGGATTCGGGATTAACCGGTGACTTGGGACACCATTATTTTCCCAAGTGGCGACTCTGATAATTAAAACAAAATCCCGAATCGATTGTCCTTTAAGTGGAAAAACTCCTTCCTCTATGCTATTATATCTGTCTCGGGTATTTGAATATCGAGGTATACCCTATTAGCACATTTATGTTTTTGGCGTAGTAAAAAGGGAGGTGTGACAGCTCTGGTGACTCTGCTGGGTACACAACCCCGAACTTCGGTTTCAGGGTTTAAGAACTCGAGCTCCTTAGAATTGCCGTTCTTGATATTATTTGATTTCGCTATATGATTTGAACAACATGCTATGTGCTTTATCACTTTGATGCTACGTGGATTGTATATAAACATTGTGCCGAAAAACCTTATCTTCTTCACCCCCGGGGATGTGCTTACTGGTTGAGACTCCCCTTTCTGTTGAGTTACCCAAAAATTAAGAAACAGAGGCCGAATAAGTTACAAAGCCGATTGACTCCGCGAGTCACCGGTACGTAGCCCCCTCCTCGATTCGAGTTGTCCGCTCGGGTACACGGTCTAGCATTCTATGAAACTATAAGATGTTGAACATAGGTCTAGGACGATTATTTGCATCATATCTGACTTAGGGGACTCAACACAGGGGTTGGGTCCGTCTAGGACAGGTGACCCGGTATTTGAAAAAGACCGAGTATATTATGTATTGCATTTTGTTATCCTTGATCGTTATGCGGACCGGCAAAATTCCCGAGGATAGAAAAGTGTTGAAAAGAAAAAAAGAGAGAAATAAGAACTAGTGAAAATGGGTATCCGGAAAATCCGAAAATTCAAAAAAAAATGGTTTTGTTGTCAAAATAATTGGTCAACTAATCTGACCGAACTATGCAGGTTTTATTCTTGCCATTCGGCGGGATACGTAGGCCACCCTTGAACGGGTCCAACCACACCTTTTATTCAAAAAAAGACCAAAATGATTTTTTCTTTTCAAATAATCGAAGTGATTGCTATTTTTGGAAAAGGCCGAATATTCCGAAAGGACGCCGGAAGGCTATTTTGGCAAAAATGGCCACTTTGAGAGTCATGTCTTTTTCAAAAAATGAAAATTTGCATTGAGAATGATTTTTCTCTTTTCTGAATAAAATCGCCTTAATAAATGTGCAGGATGAGCACAATGTTGAATGAACATTTTTCCTTAATGAATACAATTCCTTTGGAGCTGAGACTATGGTGGCGCGATATGGAAACAGAAAGTCAAGACTAGATCAAAGGTTACTTAAAAGATCTCATGGGACTATTGGACATAATTCCCCGGAGTGACGTAATTAGAGCATTGGTCACGTATTGGGATCCTGCACACAATGTACTACATCTTCCGGATTTTGAACTCACTCCTACTCTGGAGGAGATTGCTTTCTACATAGGGAAGAATGAGGTTTCCCTGAAAGGAAAATACCCGGTATCCCCGAGAGCAGTAACGGTGCATCGCTTTTTGGATTCTTTGAAAATTGCTAGGAATGTCCACAATGAGGATTTAGCCAACATATTTTGCTCCCTGAACTTCATCTATAGTAGGTACGGACATGTTGGGGGTTTCAACGACTCCACGAACAAGTTATGTAGCAAGTCCAACCGAGCAACGTGGGAGGAGCATCGAAGGTTTGCTTTCTTAGTGACATTTCTCGGAATTATCATATTTTCGAGAAACGATGGGCACATTAGTATAAAGGTTGCCGGGGTAGCAAGCACTTTGGTAGTACAAGATAATTGTACTTTAGCTCCAATGATTTTAGCTGACATCTACCGTGCCTTGACTGCATGCAAAGCTGGAGCCAACTTCTTTGAAGGATGGAATTTGATTTTGTAGATTTGTTTAATTGAACATCTATGCCATCATCCTTCGCTCTCAAGTTACGGTCCATCTGGAAGAACATGTCTTGAAGAATTTTACACAAGAACAAAAGAAGTTAAATTGCCAGAGGGAGTAAAGGATTGGATTTCGCATCTACGATCATTGACCGACGGCCAAATTGATTGGACATATGATTGGTTACCTCTTGACGAGGTAATTTATATGCCGACAGAAGGGTCACGCGTTTTGATCATAGGTTTAAAAAGTATCCAACCTTATGCCCCGTACAGGGCCCTGCGACAGCTGGGTAGATGTCAAGTAATACCAAAGGACGGGGACCTCAGTTCACAAGTGATAGAGATTAGTCCGGATGGGCAATTCCGGAAGCAAAGGTCCGTCAGATTTGGAATGAATGTTAGAACTTGAAGGTAGATACTTGTGTGCAGAACAGAGCTCGAGGTAAAGTGTCATCTGGATATTCCGCATGGTATCGACGGGGTATTGAGCACGATCGGCCTTCGAAGAGACCTCACTTGCAAGATCTGGTGGAGCAATCTAAAGAAAACAAGTATTGGGCGGCCAAAGAAAGTGAATACAAGGCCAAGATTAGCTTGCTGGAAGAACAATTGAGAAATCTCCAATTTGAAAGCGGTTTGCAGGCAGCATCTGACAAGGGAGAGAAAAAGCAGCTGAAGAAAGAAAACGAAATGCTAAAGGCTCAGGTTGCTCAGATGAAAATTGCATCCGAGACCCCCATTCGCTTAGCCCGGGATGAGAAATTGATTGAGACTCTTCGGCGCAAGGTGAATGACTACAACTTCGACTTAGACAAAGCAGAAAAGGAATTAGTCAGGGCTCGGAAGCAAATAACCAGAGATGCCGAGGAAAGAGCCAAGTTGGTTCAGCAGCTACGGGATAAGCATGAGTTTGAGGTAGCTCGACTAAGAAAGAAAATTGTTACAGCCACTATTAAAAGTAACAAGGTCATCAAGGATCTCGAAGAGGATAGAGAACATTGTTACACAACTATGGCTCCATTAGAGTTGGAGCTACAACAAATACAGAAGGATAACCAACATACTTTAGATGCTCGCACTGAACAGATCAGCCGTTTGCTTCAAGAAAAAGGGGTCATTCGAGAGAAAATTGTCCGTATTGCTTAGTACATCACCCGGAAGAGCCAGCTATGTGAAGATATGTCCCGAGGAACCTTTGTGTCAGCGGTGAAGTTCTTTGTGCAGCAAGTCATGTATGACCTAGATAGGCTCCAAAAGGGATTAGCATATAGGCCCGCGACAACACCGAACGATGTCTCGCGGGCACTAGGAGCATTGATGTATTCTTAGGCCATGCATTTTGTATTTATGTTCCTTTGCATTAGCATTACAACATCATCTTGTAAATTAATGTTTTTGAGCTATCAATGAAAATCAAGAGTTGTTGTCAACCCTTTGGCTTTATGTTAATTCTTTAATTACGATAGGCAAAAAAATAGGAACGCAAATTAATAAAGAAATAAGGGAAAAGAAAAAAAAGAAATAAGAGAAAAAAGAAAAGAAAAAGAGAAAAATGATGAAAAAAAAAGAAGAAGAGATGATTGGTTCAAATAAGCGAAGGCCGGGATGATGCATGACGATCCGAGGAAAATGTGTTTATTCTAAATCGTTGCATCTTATCTCTTCATGTGCTAACCACTAACGGGCGTTGCTGTTTATGAGATTCAGATTCTAGTTGGCAACTGGCATTCTGGCTACTCACCCCTACAACACACGTTATAAGAAAATGACAAAGGCTATGTCACAAGAGATTGAAGCAACAGTCATGGATCTCGTCCAGGAGGATGAAATTGTGGACGTGACGGGGATGAAGGAAGAGATGTACAAACTGAAACAGTAGATGGCCGAGATGTACCAAGCTTTGTCAAGGGGTCAACCCTTGCCAACTTATCCTGCTAATCCCACATACATCCCTCCAACTAATCCCAACCCTGAGCCACCCACGATGAATTCATCATCTACATATCCTGACTATCGCCACTACTATGCTTCCACCTCCCAAGTGCCACCACCTCTGACAAAACAAGCACCACGCCAGCCACCCCAGGTTGCTCTGGTATATGTGGCACCTCCACCTGCCGCCTTACACAAATCATATAGTGAACCATTGTTCCATGTACAAGACGCCCACTACTACCCACCTGAGCCGACCTTCCGACAACATGAATCTCACACTCCGTTGATAGAGATGAGCGAAGAGAAGCCTGTTAAGAATGCAGAGCAGAAGGAGATGGCCAGGAAAATGAAGAGTTTGGAGAACGCCTTTCGCAACATGCAAGGGTTGGAAGGACAAGTAAGTGTGGCGTACAAGGATCTGTGTCTGTTTCCTGAAGTGCAACTTCATGTCGGATTTAAGTTGCCGAAGTTTGATATGTATAGTGGACATGGAGACTCGGTTGCCCATCTTTGAGGATATTGCAGTAAAATTCGGGGCGCAGGGGGCAGGGATGAGCTTTTGATGGCATATTTCAGCCAAAGTTTGAGTGGTTCCGCTTTGGAATGGTATATGCGCCAAGACCACACCAGATGGTTTATCTGGGATGATCTCGCGCAAGCATTCGCGAACCATTTTCAGTACAATCTGGAAATCATACCGGATAGATTGTCACTCACGAAGATGGAGACAAAACCTGGTGAAAGCTTCAGAGAATACGGTTTTAGGTGGAGAGAACAGGCGGCGAGGGTGGATCCACCGATGAAAGAAGGAGAAATGGTCGATTGTTTCTTGCAGGCTTTGGAGCTTACCGATTATGGACACTTAGTGTCAGCTATTGGGAAGAGTTTTAATGAGGTTGTGAAGATGGGAAGTTTCGTGGAAGAAGGTTTAAAAACTAACAAGATTATGAGTTTTTCAGCAATCAAGGCCACAAATCAGGCCATTCAGACTGGGAATGGAGGAACCATTGGGAAGAAGAAGAAAAAAGAAGTATCAGTTGTGGGGAGCAAGCCTTGGAACCGCAGCCAATACCATCACCCGCCACGACCATATCAGCCATACCCACCAACCCCGTACAACCCACCAACCATATATAACCCACCGACCACATATAGCCACCAGCATCATACAACCCACCTCCACCATACTACCCACCAATTACCCCGCACTACCACAATCCACAAGCCCAAACTTATCCACCACCACCACAGGTATGGCGAGCCCAAGCCCCGCAGAATGTTTACCACACACAAAATACATACCCTTCTTCTAGAGCTTACAGAAACCCAAACAAACCCAACTTCAGGCCCGACCCAGAGATGAGAAATAGGAATCAGGCAAAGAAAAGATTCACCCCATTGGGGGATTCCTATACTAGCCTTTATCACAGATTGAAGGAAGTGGGAATGTTGAGCCCAATCGAGTCTAAGCTTCCGAACCCACCTCCGAAGAACATCGATCAGTCGGTCAGGTGCGAGTATTGCTCTGGAGCACCGGGACACGACACTGAGAAATGTTGCCATTTGAAGAATGCTATTCAAGAACTCCTTGATAGCCGGAGGATTGAAGTGCAGGCTCCGGAGGCCCCGAACACTACGCAGAACCCACTGCCAGCTCACCATGAAGCACATATAATAGAATTGCCACAAGAGGAGAGCATCCGGAAGCCATCCCAGTCTGTCATGATGATCAAGGCCAGTAGCAAAACGGAGAAGGGAGTTGAGAAAGGAAAAGTGATTGTTGAAGAACTAGTGAAAAGGCAAACAGTGGTGGAAAATTTGAAGGTTGTGGTACCGGGTGTGAAACCAGTATTAACAGTGAAAGACGCGAGCGTGGAACCGGTGATTATAAGACCAGTGGTACAGATGCCAGTGGTAGATACCAAGACTGTACCTTGGAACTACAACAAGGTGGTTGTGATTTACAAAGGGAAAGAAGTGTCTGGAGAAATCAATGAGACGCACGGTCTAACTCGGTCCTGGAGGTGTTTTGCACCGGAAGAGTTAAGGAAAATGAAGGTAGTGAAAGAGAGTCAGTTGAAGAAGCCTGTGTCCGAAGAAGAAGCGGAAGAGTTCCTCAAAAAGATAAAATCTTAGGATTACTCCATAATGGAACAGTTGAGGAAAACACCCGCACAAATCTCTTTGCTCTCATTGTTGATCCATTCGGAAGAACACAAAAAAGCTCTGATGAAGATATTGAACGAGGTGCATGTCCCTAAGAAGATCTCGGTCTGTCATCTCGAAAAGATTACCAACAAGATCTTCGACTCCAATAAGATTACATTCTCAGACAATGAATTGCCCGTTGACGGAATCGAGCATAATAAGGCGCTTTATCTCATAGCGAAGAGCGAGGAATCAGTGGTTACCTGGGTACTGATAGATAATGGCTCGAGTGCAAACATTTGCCCATTGTCAACTCTTGGGAAGCTGAGTATCAGCCCTGACAGAATTCGGAGAAACAATATAAATGTGAGAGGATTTGATGGTGGAAGTAAGAACACTTTGGGGGACATCGTCTTGGAGGTGACCATCGGGCCCGTGGATTTTACAATGGAATTTCATGTATTGGACATTGCTATATCTTACAATCTATTACTGGGCCGACCATGGATCCACGCTGCCAAAGCCGTGTCGTCATCCTTGCACCAAATGGTCAAGTTTGAATGGGAGCAACAAGAAGTCGTAGTGCATGGAGAGGAAAATACCTGCAATGTCATAATGCCATTTGATGATGCTGATGGAGACAAAGGTCCTTGGGTATACTAGGTAACAGATACCATAATAGTGAACAAAATTGCTGAAGGCGAAAAACTACCAATCCCTACGGTAGCACCTGCTGCTGTGATGGTGGCCCGGGAAATGCTTAAAAATGGGTTTGCACTAGGAAAAGGGCTGAAGAAAGCTTTGCAAGGAATCACCCAACCCGTTCAGCTGCCAGTGAACAAAGACACTTTCGGCTTAGGGTTCAAACCCACCTATGGCGACATCCAAAAAGCCTACAAAACCAAAAAGAAGAACTGGACCCTGCCTAAGCCAATCCCCAAACTATCCAACACCTTTGCCAAGCCTAGTACTAAACATCTGACATCAGCTGCATCAAGGTACATTGAGACCCGACCCAATGAAGAGCTTTTGATGAGGTTTGAGAAGATATTTGGGGATGTGAACATGGTTGAAATGGGGGAAGGTACTAGCAGGATGGACGTGCAATTTGTGGGATCTGGGAAGCCACTCCTTTCCCGATCAGGAAGGAGTATTGGTAGTTAGCCCTTGAAAATTCATCATCATTTCCCCGGAAAAGCAATTGTTACTTTTTGTAGTCCCCCCACCCCTATGAAAAAATCAAAATGTATCCAAAACTTTGTTCATCTTTTTGATATCAATGAAATGCAATTTTCTTTCTTCATTTTTATTTTTGCCTTATTTTTTATCTTTTTTTCTGTACAGTTCCATATGTGCTGATTCTGATGACATTTCATGCATGAAGGATTCCCGACCCAGTTCTGACAGTCGCATTATCATACAAGAAATTGAGGAGGATAGTGAGATAGAATGTGAGGATGAGGAAGCCCTGGAGGAAATAAGTAAGGACATGAACCAATATGAAGAAAATCCCAAACCGAACTTGAGTGAGACAGAATCCATCAATTTGGGAAGCAAAGATAATGTCCGGGAAACAAAAATCGGCGTTCATTTGGAAACACCCCTCAAGGAAGAATTGATAAGGTTGTTGCATGAATTCAAGGACATCTTCGCTTGGTCCTATGATGACATGCCCGGACTTAGTACTGATCCGGTGATACACAAGTTGCCTATATATCCTGAATGCCGGCCGGTGAAGCAAAAGTTGCGAAAATTCAAAACGAACATTAGTGTAAAGATAAAAGAAGAGGTGAATACGCAGTTTGAGGCGATGGTCATACGGGTTACTAAATACCCCACTTGGTTGGCGAACGTTGTACCGGTCCCAAAGAAAGATGGAAAAACCAGAGTGTGTGTGGACTACAGAGACCTCAACAAAGCTAGTCCAAAAGATGATTTCCCATTGCCAAACATCCACATATTGATCGACAATTGCGCCAAACATGAGATCGGTTCATTTGTAGATTGTTAAGCCGGTTATCACCAGATCCTGATGGACGAAGAAGACGCGCAGAAAACTGCTTTCATTACACCTTGGGGAACGTATTGCTACAGAGTGATGCCACTTGGATTGAAGAATGACGGAGCAACTTATATGAGGGCAATGACCACGATATTTCATGACATGATGCACCAAGAAATCAAGTGTATGTGGATGATGTCATCATAAAGTCCAAAAAAGCAACATGATCATGTGAGGGATTTGAGAAAGTTTTTCCAAAGACTCCGGAGGTACAATCTTAAACTCAATCCTGCGAAGTGTGCCTTCGGAGTACCTTCAGGGAAACTGTAGGGGTTCATAGTGAGTCGGCGAGGTATTGAACTAGATCCATCAAAGATCAAGGCCATCCAGGGTGTACCTCCGCCGAAGAACAAGAAGGAAGTAATGAGCTTTTTGGGAAGGTTGAATTAAATTTGCCGGTTCATCGCTCAGTTGGCATCAACATGTGAGCCGATCTTCAAGTTGTTAAAGAAAGATGCAACAGTGAAATGGACAGACGAATGTCAGGAAGCCTTCGACAAAATCAAGGAATATTTAGTCAATCCTCTAGTGCTAGTTCCTCCAGAGCCGGGGCGACCTCTGATCTTGTATCTGACAGTGCTTGACAACTCGTTTGGTTGTGTGCTAGGGCAACACGATGAGACGAGCAAGAAAGAGCAAGCTATATATTACCTTAGTAAGAAGTTCACATCTTACGAGGTGAAATATACTCAGCTAGAAAGAACTTGTTGTGCATTGACCTGGGTGGCTCAGAAACTGAAGCATTATTTGTCAGCATATACCACATACCTGATATCACGGTTGGATCCTCTGAAATACATATTCCAGAAGCCTATGCCTACAGGAAGACTTGCTAAATGGTAGATTCTACTCATAGAATTTGACATTATTTATGTAACTCGTACGGCGATGAAGGCGCAGGCAGTTGCGGACCACTTAGCATAGAATCTCGTGGATGATGAATATGAGCCATTAAAGACGTATTTTCCGGATGATGAGGCAATGAATGTCAAGGAAATAGAACAGGAAGAGAAGCCAGGATGGAAGATGTACTTCGACGGAGCCGTCAACAGTAAGGGAGTTGGTATCGGAGCAGTACTCATTTCAGAAACTGGTCAACACTATCCCGTCACAGCTCAGCTTCGATTTTTCTGTACCAACAATATGACCAAATATGAGGCGTGTATATTGGGATTAAGGATGGCAATAGACGTGGGTATTCAAGAGGTTTTGGTCATGGGTGACTCGGATCTCTTGATACACCAAATCTAGTGAGAATGGGAGACAAGGGATTTGAAATTGATACCTTACCGGCATTGTTTGCATGAGTTGTCCCAAAGATTCCAGGTCATAGAATTCAAACATATCCCAAGAATGCACAACGAGGTTGCAGATGCTTTGGCCACATTGTCCTCCATGCTACATCATCCGGACAAAACCTATATATATCCACTCCAGATCCAGGTGCGTGATCAGAATGCTTACTGCTTTGCTGTGGAAGGAGAATTGGACGGAGAACCGTGGTATCACGACATCGGGGAATACTTGAAGGTAGGAAAATACCCGGAGTAAGCCACCGGAGATCAGAAGAGAACTGTAAGACGCTTGGCTAATGGATTTTTCCTCAGTGGAGGAATCATATATAAAAGAACACCAAACCTGGGATTGTTGAGGTGTGTGGATGCACAACAAGTTGATGAGATTATGACTGAAATACATGCGAGAGCCTGCGGACCCCATATGAGCGGGTATGTCCTGGCAAAGAAGATTTTGAGAGCCGGGTATTATTTGCTCACCATGGAGTGTGATTGTATCAGGTACGTGAGGAAATGTCACCAATGCCAAGTACATGGAGATCTAATTCACTCTCCGCATTATGAATTGCATACGATGTTTGCGCCCTGGCCATTTGTCGCCTGGGGCATGGATGTCATTGGACCAATAGAGCCAGCAGCTTCCAATGAGCATAGATTCATTTTGGTTGCGATTGATTATTTCACCAAGTGGGTTGAAGCGATGACATTCAAAGTAGTGACAAAGAAAGCGGTGGTGGACTTTGTGCATGAAAATATCATATGCCGGTTCGGAATTCCCAAGGTGACATCACAGATAATGGAGCCAATCTAAACAGTCAGCTCATGGCGGAAGTTTGCCAGAGATTTAAGATCACACATCGCAACTCCACACCTTATAGGCCAAAGGCGAATGGGGCAGTAGAAGCTGCAAATAAGAATATCAAGAAGATCCTCAGGAAAATGGTGGAGGAATCCAGGCAATGGCATGAAAAGCAACCTTTTGCTCTTATGGGATATCGCACAACAGAGCGCACTTCTATTGGCACCACATCTTATTCATTGGTATATGGGACGGAGGCTGTTATACCTGCAGAAATAGAGATACCATCATTGCGGATCATAGCTGAAGGTGAAATAGATGACGAAGAGTGGGTAAAAGCTCGGCTAGAACAACTGAGTCTGATTGATGAAAAACGGTTGGTAGCAGTTTGCCATGGGCAATTGTACCAACAGAGAATGGCCAGAGCATACAATAAGAAGGTGCATCCTCGGAAGTTTGAAGTTGGACAACTCGTATTGAGGCGTATCTTACCGCATTGGGCCGAGGCAAAGGGCAAAGTTGCGCCAAATTGGTAGGGACATTTGTGGTATCGCGGGTGTTGTCCAATGGGGCATATATTTGATAGATGTTGAAGGAAAATGCGTAGAGACCGCTATCAATTCAGATGCGGTCAAAAGATACTATGTATGACTCCTTTTCAATTATATGATTGTATTTTGTTGTGATTTTGGAATTGAAATGACGAAGGCGTTTATTCTCTATCCAAACACTTTATCCATTGACGCCCCCTTTGAGCCATGATTAATATATTCTTTCATACCCCTCTCTCGGAATCGCTTATTAGCGCAATAAAGAAAATGAAAATTGAAATTGACAAAATGAAAAAATGATGAATGAACGAAAAATTAAAAAAAATGAAATGAAAAAATGATTATGAAAAAAAAAAGAAAAAAAAAAGCGAAACAGACAAAGAAATCGGGAAAAAGTCAAAAAGAAATTCATTAACTGATGACATTTAATGAACTACGTTTGACTTGATCCCGAAAGGGTACGTAGGTAGTCTCGCTGAGGTTCATTCATGACAAAGAAAAATCCAAAAATTCCCCACATATTGAAACTCGGGCAGAAGTTATGTTGAATAATTCCGAGAGTTGTAAATATTTTTGAACCCTCGTAAATTTTGAGCCTTTATACCTTTCTTTATTTAACCCATCCAAAAGCCACGTTACGGTCCAAAGAAAGACCTTCTGATCAATTCCAAAATGATAACAGATGCTATGAAGGAAGAAAAAAAAATTGGACAACACCCGTGGAATAGAAAACAAAAGACAAAAGGAAAAGTGAAAAAAAAATGAAAAAATGGGAGTGACTCATCGGTGAAAACCTTAACCGGCACTGTGAGGCGATTGTGAGGTTGAGAGAAAATAAATGAGAGAGTCTTGTTAGTGAAAACCTTTAACGGCACTGCAGGGCGAATATGAGGACTGAGAGAATAAATGAGAGAGTCCTATTGGTGAAAACCTTTCGAGGCACCGTAGGGCGACCGTAAGGATTACCATGAAAAGAGAAAAGGCAACAAAAAAATAGTATCGGTTTGGGTTGAGAATAATTCGGAGTCAGATTAATGGTTTGAACGAACTGGGTCGGAATTTAAATACATGGCATGGTCAACGGAATCAGCCAACAAATGCCCAGATAAGTTCTACCACTTCTCCGAAACACCTTTACCCTTTTTCATTTTTCTGCATTTCATTGTTTGCCCTTTTTGAGAACTAACTACCAGCTCCAATGATAAAGAGATGAAATAAAACTGGATGAGAAAGAAAAGAAGAGGTGGGGAGAAAATAAAGAAGTTTGGCGAACATTTCCAAAAGAAAAGAAAACAAAAAGGGAAAAAGTAAGAAAATACAAAAAGAGGTCGCAAGAGATAGTCAGCTGAAAAACCACACAGTGGGAGGAAAAGCAAAAAAGAGGAAAGCAATAAGAGGCAGGGACGGCAGATGCCAGTTGCCAGCAGTTTATATCTAATAAGTTTTTGTTTCATGATTCATACAGGAACAAATTGTCACTAATCACTTTAAAGTGAATGTGACCGATGTGGAAAGATAGAAAACACCAAAAAGAGGAAGTTTGAGAACAAGTCAAGGAATTCACAGGTGAAAGACAATCAGTCAAAGAAAATACCAAAAACAAGAGGAAGGTAGCATCCTTAAAATCTATTCCCCGGTTATCAAACTGAGGGAATACATTTCTGCATTTCTAATTTCTGTTTAGGTGTCCACCTAGATAACAAGGGAATACATTTCTGCATTTTAATTTTTGTTTAGGCGCCCACCTAGAAAACAAGGGAATATTTTTCTGCATTGCATTTCATACATTTCTGCATTTTAATTTTTGTTTAGGTGCCCACCTAGAAAACAAAGGAATACTTTTCTGCATTGCATTTCATACATTTCTGCATTTTAATATCTGTTTAGGCGCCCACCTAGAAAACAAGGGAATACATTTCTGCATTTTAATTTCTGTTTAGGCGCCCACCTAGAAAAGAAGGGAATACATTTCTGCATTTTAATTTCTGTTTAGGCGCCCACCTAGAAAAGAAGGGAATATTTTTCTGCATCGCATTTCATACAATTCTGCATTTTAATTTATGTTTAGGTGCCCACCTAGAAAACAAGGGAATACTTTTCTGCATCGCATCGCATCGCATCGCATCTCATACATTTCTGCATTTTAATTTCTGTTTAGGCGCCCACCTAAAAAACAAGGGAATACTTTTCTGCATTGCATTTCATACATTTCTGCATTTTAATTTCTGTTTAGGCGCCCACCTAGAAAACAAGGGAATATTTTCCTGCATTGCATTTCATACATTTCTCCATTTTAGTTTCTGTTTAGGCGCCCACCTAGAAAACAAGGGAATACATTTCTGCATTTTAATTTCTGTTTAGGCGCCCACCTAGAAATCAAGGGAATATTTTTCTGCATCGCATTTCATACAATTTTGCATTTTAATTTTTGTTTAGGCGCCCACCTAGAAAGCAAGGGAATACTTTTCTGCATCGCATCTCAAACATTTCTGCATTTTAATTTCTGTTTAGGCGCCCACCTAGAAAACAAGGGAATACTTTTCTCCATTGCATTTCATACATTTCTGCATTTTAATTTCTGTTTAGGCGCCCACCTAGAAAACGAGGGAATACTTTTCTCCATTGCATTTCATACATTTCTGCATTTTAATTTATGTTTAGGCGCCCACCTAGAAAACAAGGGAATACTTTTATGCATCGCATCTCATACATTTCTGCATTTTAATTTCTGTTTAGGCGCCCACCTAGACATTTTTGCATTTTAATTTCTGTTTAGGCGCCCACCTAGAAACAAGGGAATACTTTTCTGCATCGTATCTCATACATTTCTGCATTTTAATTTTTGTTTAGGCGCCCACCCAGAAAACAATGGAATACATTTCTGCATTTTAATTTCTGTTTAGGCACCCACCAAGAAAACAAGGGAATACATTTCTGCATCTTTAATTTCTGTTTAGGCGCCCACCTAGAAAACAAGGGAATATTTTTTAGCATCGCATCTCATTCATTTCTGCATTTTAATTTCTGATTAGGCGCCCACCTGGATAACAAGGGAATACTTTTCTGCAAATTTTCTAATTTTTATGCAAAATTTCTAATTTTCATGCATCAGGCACCTACCTGGATAACAAGGGAATACCTTTCTGCAAAATTTTATTTTTCTGCAATTTTTGATTTGTGTTAGCTAATATGAGTAACACCATAGCATAAAAAAGGCCCACACTGGGGCACAAGAAAAAAGTTTGTTGTTTTTGTTTTGATATGAGCAGGCCTCACCTTAAGGACAAGAAGTATCATTGAAAATCAGAAAAAAAGAGGGGGAAGCAAGAAAAGAAAATCAACAAAAATGAGAGTCAGCATCGTAGGAAATCAAGAAAAGAGACAAGGAGAAGCAAACAAAAGCTAGGATAGGAACAATTGTAATTGTAGGATCATAGCTTAGAATAGCTTCTTCATTATACATCCCCCCCGGTGTAATAAGGAGTAAGTCAGCATGTCTCAACAGTGTCAATGCAACAGTGAGTCTGGTAGTTTTTAACTGCCAGACCTTCCCGAACTACACTGACTTGATTCCTGTTTAGCCCAGGATATGTAGGCAACCTCTAAAGCAGGGTGCGGTCAAAAGGTTTTCCAAAATGCTTTCACGGAATATGCCAATGTGCAAAAATCTCTCATTACTTCTCACTTGTCTTTGCACTGAAACTCTTCATGTTCCCGAGCAAAGAGGGGCAGCTGTGAGCACATGATTTTTGCACTAGGTAAATAAGTTCGAAAATTAAAAATATATTTTTTTTGAAGTGTAATTGCATGCCTTGTTTGAAAATTGGCTACATTTTTTGTGTTTGAATAATTGGAAAGTAGAAAAATAAAAAAAAATAGGTTAAGTACTTACTTTGTTTGAATTAGTTAGTTTTAAGAAGAAAATCATCAAAAAATAGCTTTAATTAGCGGAAATTAAGGGAAATATATTAGAAAATTGCCAAAAAATATTAGATAATTAGTGTAAGTAGGAAATTAAATATTTTTATTAATTCATAAAAGAAAAGAAAAAAATACAAAAGAGAGTGTTTAAATAATTAAAAAATCAGAAAATACAAGAAATACATTAGGTGTAATTACTTTGGGCCAAAAGGATTTTGAAAATTAAGTGGCCCAATATATATTAGCCCAAAAGATCCGGTCCAGGCCACACATGAGACTCAATCTCAGTCGTTCATCAGATTTGATCTGACGGCTGAGAATCAATCTAGAACTTTTAATTAATTAAGGCATGAGACTCAATCTCAACCATTCAATCAGGCTGAATCTAACGGTGGGAATAATTGGCCGGAATTATTGGTTTGATTAAATAAATAAGGTTGATCTGAGCCGTCTGTTTAGATGATCTAACGGGCATGACCTTTGGTCTCCTTGGCAACCAAACTATGTCGTTTATGTGACGCGACTGGTTACCGTTGATCTTCATAAGATCAATGGTCCAGATAACCTCAGATGCCTCGCCTATAAAAAGCTTTGGTTTGAAGAGGTTGGCCACTTTTTCAAAATTCCTAAACCTAGCCGCCTCTACAACCTTCCCCCTCTCCCTCTTCATCTTCTTCTAACCTTTATCAGACCCTAGCCAGCCATGGCAGCCACCACACTCCACGGTGGTTGCCGGCCTCCCTCTCTCTTTTCCTTCTTTTTCTTCTTCTTCTCCGACCAAACACCAAGAAACCCTAGAAAACAGACCCTTCTCCAAAACTCCGGTCATCGGAACCTACCACCGAAACCATGAACCACCACTCCAAACCAACGCCAATCGGACCGCCCTGGTCCGATCTACCCAGCCCTACCACTCACCTCCTTCGAACATAGCCAAAACTCCTCAAATATAACAAAAAGGGTCACCGGAAACCTAACTCCGGCGACTAAAAAACCAAACCCCTTTCAAGATCCATTCTTTTACCCTCCCCAAACACCTCTCTGCAACTAAAAGCCTTAAATACTTCATCTTGATGTCTAAAACAAGAAAAATAGAAAGAAAATGAGAAAAAGAAATAAAAAAGAAGAAAAAAAATCTAGAATCTGTGGTAAATACACGAAAAAGAAATAAAAGGGAGAGGAAAGCTTGGGGGACAGACCCCGCAAAGCTAAGTGACCTTTTCCCTTATGTTTTATTTTTTCTTTGTCGGTTCTTCATGTTTTTTTGTTTTGCATGTCTTTTCTGACTCTTGTATTTCGCATGATTACTTGTAGGGTTCTTATCTTGTTTCTTCTTTTGTTTATGTTTCACATCTTTTTGCTTGTTTCTCTGATGTTTAGTCATTAGGTTTCTTAACCTGTTCTTTTGAGCCTGTTAGTGATAGGGTTTTGTTTTGATCTCATGGTTCCTTACTCTGAGTTCAGAGATTTCATCTTTTTCTTTGTCATTTTAACTGTTGGTTTCTGATTCACTTCAAAAGAATGACCGTTGATCTCTGTCTCTTATTTCTTCTGTTTGTCTGCTTAAAGTCATTGCTAATAAGCCCAAGTTACTTTTGACTCTTTTATTCTCTTTATTTTTGTTAAATCATATAGTTTTTGGATCTGTTTGGACTCTTACAGTATAACTCTCCTCTCATGCATACTCTATTATCTTCTCATCTTCATGTTGAGTCACTTTTGTGCATTCTTCACCTTTGTCTATAAGTGTCTCTGTTGAGTCTCCAATGTCTCATCTCTAAAAGTAAATATCTCTGTTCGTTTTCAGTCATGCTTTAATTGTTCTATGTTTTCACTGTTTTCCCTCTTAACATGATTCTAAGAGTAGTCATTAGACTTTCATGCCTATTTAAGAGCTACTACTCTGATCTTTCTCATATCATGTGTCAGGAACCTTGGTAATTACGAAGTTGTTCGATTGTCATATGACTTGAGCTAATAGTAATTTGGTCTTAATTAACATGAATTCACACTTTGTCTCATAAAATTGGATAATGTGGGTTAATTGACTAAGATTCAACCATATCAATTGCTTCCTCTGAGTTTTGGTTGATTAATGCATTTTATTTGATCTTGTGTGTCTCTGTGTGCAATACATGTTGAATATGATTGAGTTTACTAGTTCTTGTTGAATGTGAGTATTTGATTAACATTGTTTAACCTTAGGGGATTGGTTATAGCTGCTAGTGTTAGATTTCATGAAAATGGTTAGTTTTTAAATAGGCTTAAAATTGAAATGAACAAAAAAAAGGTCTGTTAGGTAATAATTGACCAAAAGAGTGGTCAATTTTGCAAAATTGATCAAATCTACAAAGTCCAAACACACTAGTCCACCTCAAAAGGGGCTAGTTGTGCAAAATTGGCTAAGTCTGCAAATGCAGGCTTTCCAAGGTTCATTTGAGCCCTGAATTTCAGGTGGCTAGGTCTGAAAAGACCCTATGCCCAGCCTATTGATCAGTTTGAAGGTTAGAATATGCAAAATGGGCTAAGTCTGCAGTGCCGGGTTTGCTCAGGCTCTTCTTGAGCCTTGAACTTCAAGTGGCCAAGTCTGCAAAGGCTTCGGACCGAATTGGGTTCATTAAAATAGGTTAAGTCTGCAAATTCAGACTTGCCCAGGCTCTTTTTGAGCCCTGGACCTTAAGTGGCCAAGCCTGCAAAGGCTTTGGGCCCAATTGGGTTCAGTAAATGGGTTTAATTACCCAAGCCAAGTCTCAACTTGAGACTGGCTAAAATTTAAATAGGTTTAAATACATTAATAAGGCAGGCTAGTCCTGCAATTAGTTTTAAAAAAGGAATTAAATAGGTTAATTAACTAAAAATAAAACAAAATGGGCGAAGTTTTAAACAATAAGAACTGGCCAATCCTTAAATGTCAATGCAAGGACTGGCCATAGGATAAATAAGGCCCAAAAGCTGGATTCCAGACCTAGGTAGGTCGGGTAAAACAACATTTTCATTAAGGGCATAAAAGGAAACCAAAAAGATAAATTGGTAAATAGTATAAAACATATGGGGTTAAGGGAGTCATTTGTACCCCTGATTTTTGCAATTTTGCAGAAGTTTAAGGGTATAATGGTATCCCTAAAAAGGCAAATCTGTAAAAATCTTTAACCCCTAAGGATCCATTGGTAAAAGGCCCCAAAAGGGAATCTTTAGAACCTTCCAGCACATGCTGGAAGGGTTTTGATAACAGAAATGTGGGCATAAGTGTAAGTTTGGTAATTTTAAGAGGGGGAGAAGTGGGATTTAATCCCATACTTTCTCCCCAAGTCATCAGCCCATTTCCTTCCTATAAATACCCCCTAAAAAGAGAGAATAAGGGTTGGCTTTTGAAGAAAATTTCAGAGAAATAGAGTATTAACATAGCAGTAGGCATTTTCTGCAATTTCAAGTGAGAACTTGGGGAATATTCATCTGATTTTTTGAGTTTTGCTCGAGTGTTTGCCTGGGTTTTCATTCTGCTGTTGTTGTGGTCTTTGTTTGCTGATATTCAACCATCACTGTTGCATCTGCTGTTCGAGTCAATTGTTGTTGCTTACTTGCTTAAATCCCTTAGAACTCATTGGTCTTCTACTTGTTGATCCAGGTACTCTTCTATCCATAATGAAGTTGTAATGGAATTTGCTGAATAGAAATGAAGTTCAAGCATCAAAATTACCTGTTATTATGAATTTGTAGTTTATTTTTGTGTTATTGGTTTAGTAGTTTAGATCTGTAGTTTTAGTGTAGTATTGAATGTAGTAGTAGAAGAACAGAAACAAAAACATTGTAATAGATAGCTTAATAGTGATAGAGTAGCGTAGATAGCATATCACTTAGTTTAAATAGGTAAAAAAACTCTAAAACATAAGTTAACTAATCACAATTTTCAAACCATTAACTGTTCTTCATAGAAGTTTCGTAAATCATAATCACTTAGATAACAGTTCTGCATTTAAACATAGACAAGCCTCGAAGTAGAAAAAACAATAGAATGAATCGTTTATAACTGAGTTAATAACATTGTAGTGAGTTAAAGTCGTAATAAGATCAGTGGTGTAGATATGCCTAAGTCTTTGAATCACTTAGTTGTAGATACTCGGGTAACCACAATTAAGCAATTGGACTGTTTAAATCCTTCTCGTGTAGTTAGTTAATTTTAAGGGTCCAAGTCCAGATCTGAGTAATCAAAAGGGGAAACAATCAGATGAAGTAACAACTAGAGTGGGATTAGCTTTGAAAATATCGAATAGGCTTAATTCATATTAAATCGGTGGTGTAACAGTATAGTTGTAAATAACTCATCTTATCCTTAGATGGTCATCATGTCTTTTCACATATACACATAGTTAAGTGACCTCTTAATCTCAACTAGTAAGTAATTCGCTTGTTAGTGTAAATTCGTTGTTAGAAATCAAAAACAGAAACAGTCTCATGTACACATGTACAATAGATAGTTTATTCAGAGTTAACATTGACAATTTGTATCATGATTTTTCTCTTTTGATGAATAAAAAATGCAATTCTTAATGATTGTTCTGTTTTAAGTTCCCTATTTTTGTTCTTTTTACCATTGTTCCTGTTTAGTTTGGGCCCAATAAACGTCACGGGCCTGAACCGTCGTGCAAGGCCAACTGGGCTGATGAGCATAAGCTCAAAAATAACTTGGGCCTTTGAGGCCTGGGCAAGCTTATTGTCCACTTGAATAATAGAGTAAAGACCCGGGCCCAATGAAGAAAAAGACAAGGGCTGCCTGGGTCTGCTAACTGATAAACGGATTAAGGAAAAAACATGTATAGAAAATATAGGTGAACAAATAGGATTGGACTCTAATAAATAATTGGGACGAGCCTCGCATAACATTAAAGAAATGGGGCCCCCTTTAGTAATGAGATAACATAATTTGATCCGGGAAGACTATTAGCAAACTCCATAGTCTTACCCAAAAAATAATTCAAAGCCGATAGACCATTTAGGGCGCGATTTAATATACTTTCCTATGAACGAGTGTGCACCTGGTGCAACTCAAATCTTAAATCTCGACAAAGCTGAAATATACCAAAAGTCACATATGTACTGGTTGCGGTGTGGCTCGAGGCGTGTTTTCACGATGTCGCAATTCTATAAAAATGTTAAAGTAAAAGCACATACGTTTTGTTAAAATCTGTAATGAGTCAAACAAGAGTCAAGAATGATGATTGAGCGACCGTGCTAAAACCTCGGAACCTGGGAATGCCTAACACCTTCTCTCGGGTTAATAGAGTTTTTTATGCAGATCTTTGTTTCGCGGACATTAATAAAAGAGTCAATTTCCTCGGATTCGGGATTAACCGGTGACTTGGGACACCATTATTTTCCCAAGTGGCGACTCTGATAATTTAAAACAAAATCCCGAACCGATTGTCCTTTAAGTGAAAAAACTCCTTCCTCCTATGCTATTATATCCTTCTCGGGTATTTGAACATCGAGGTAAACCCTATTAGCACATTTATGTTTTTGGGGTAGTAAAAAGGGAGGTGTGACAGTGCATGTGGCTTGAGTTACTAAAGGATTATGAAATTACCATTCTTTATCATCCAGGCAAGGCAAATATGGTTGCGGATGCCTTTAGTAGGAAGGCGAAGAGCATGGGTAGCTTAGCATTCATTCTTGCTGAGATGCGACCATTAGCTTAGGACATTCAGTCTTTAGCTAACAAACTTGTGAGATTGGACATTTCAGAGCCTAGCCGGGTCCTAGCATGTGCGGTTGCTCAGTCTTTGTTGTTGGGGGAGATTAAGGCCCGACAGTCAATGATCAAAATTTGGCATTTCTCAGAGAGACGGTACTTCGGGGAGGTGCTAAGGAGATTTCTATTGGTGAGTATGGTGTGTTACGGCTTCAGGGTCATGTATGTGTTCCTACTGTTGATGGCCTGAGAGAGAGGATCTTAGAGGAGGCCCACAGTTCAAGATACTCCATTCATCCAGGTGCTACAAAGATGTACCATGACTTAAGGGAGCATTATCGATGGCGAAGGATGAAGAAGGACATTGCCGAGTATGCAGCTAAATGTTTGAATTGCTAGCAGGTGAATCATGAGCACCATAGGCCTTGTGGCCTACTTCAGAGGATGCCCATTCTAGAGTGGAAGTGGGAGCACATAACGATGGATTTCATGGTTGGGTTTCCGCAGACTCATTGGAAAATTGATTTAGTATGGGTTATTGTGGATAGATTAACCAAGTCCGCTCACTTTATTCCAATGGCAACTACTTACACGGCGGAGAGATATGCCCGATTTACATTTGGGATATCATGAGATTGCACGGTGTGCCAGTCTCTATCATATCAGACAGAGGCCCACATTTCACTTCTCATTTCTAGAGAGCTGTCCAGAGTGAGTTGGGGACCCGCGTGGATCTTAACACGTCATTCATCCTCAGACCGACGAGCAGCCAGAGCAGACAGTTCAAATTTTGGAGGATATGGTTAGAGCATGTGTGATTGACTTTGGAGGGTAGTGGGATCAGTTCTTAGCCTTGGCGGAGTTTGCATATATTAACAACTATCAGTCCCACATAGAGCCCATATGAGGCATTGTATGGTCGGCGTTCTCGTTCTCCTATCGGATGGTTTGAGCATGGTGAGGCTAAGTTCCTTGGTACAGGTTTGATTCAGGATGCCTTGGATAAGGTGAAATTGATTTAGGAGAGGCTCCGCATAGCTCAGTCCAGGCAGAAGAGTTACACGGATCAGAATGACTGAATCATGATGTATCATTCATGGTTGGCGAAAAGGTTCTCTTGAAGGTTCCACCCATAAAGGGCATTATGAGGTTCGGGAAGAAGGGAAAGTTGAGCCCAAGGTTTATTGGCCCCTTCGAGGTGTTGAGGTGAGTTCATCCAGTCTTCCATGTACCGATGCTCCGTAAGTATCATGCCAACCATTCGCATATGTTGGACTTCAGTACCAATCGGTTAGATGAGAGCTTGGGCTACAAGGAGGAGCCAGTTGTCATTGTTGATAGATAGGACAGCCAGCTGAGGTCCAAGAGGATTCCTGCAGTAAGAGTCCATTGGAGAGGCCAACCGGTCGAGGAGGCGACCTGGGAATCCGAGGAGGACATACGGAGCCGATATCCTCACTTATTCAGCACTCCAGATACTTTTCTATGTCTATTCGAGGACGAACGTTTGTTTAATAGGTGGAGAGTGTAATGACCCGACCGGTCATTTTGCTGTTTCAAACCCCGTTCCCTTAGATAATACTTTCCGCACCCGCTTTAACTAATTTATGACTTGCGGGGATGGGTTGTTCGGAAGTTAGAAGAGTTTTGAGCTTTCAAAATGCCAAGTTCGACTTCGGTCAACATTTTAGGAAAACGGACTCGGAATCGTGATTTGACAATTCTTAAGGTTCCGTGGGAAAATATGGGACCTAGATTATGCCCGGAATCGAATTCCGAGGTCCCTAGCTCAAGTAATGAATTTTTATGTAAGATTTATAAGTTTAAGTTTCAAGGATTTAAATAAACTAAGAAATCATTTTTTTCATAGGTATCGGGTTCGGATTTTGAGTCTGAAACTTGGTAAAAGCCCGAAATATCAGTTAAGACCTACCTGAAAAAATTTGGTATCAATCCGAGTAGTTTAACGGCATTTTGACCCGTTGAAAGAGAATTAAGAACTTGAAGTTCAATGAATTGATACATTTGGTTTTGGGGGGTTAATTCCTTGATTTAGTGTAGTTTCGAGTGTTCCGGGGACTCGAGTAGGCCCGTCTCGTGATTTTAGAATTTTTGATATGTTCGGCCAGGGCTCGGGTGTCCCGAGCGTCAACTGGTGAAGGTTCGAGTGAAGTTTTATACTTAGGAAAAACTACATATGCTGCTTCTATCATAACCGCTTCTGTGGCTCTTGGACCACAGAAGTGGTCACCTCATCACGGAAGCGGAAAGGACTAAGACCTGGAAAACCGCAGAAGCAGCCCCAGGGACCGCAAAAGCGGTCCCGCTCCAGCGACCCTAGACCACAGAAGCGGTCCGGCCCATCTTCCTTTATTTTGCAGAAGCAGCCCTAGGACTGCATAAGCGATTTCACCTAAGCGGCCCTCAGACCGCAAAAGCGGTTGAGGCCCAGTTGCCAAAAGCTGCATAAGTGGACATTTTTCGCAGAAGCGGAACCCGCAGAAGTGAGATTTCTTCCGCATAAGCGAAAATCGCTGGGGACAGAAGCTCATTTAATACGAGCTCAAGTTCATTTCTTCCATATTTTCATCAACACTTGGGCGATTTTGTGGGTTCCAAAGAGGGATTTTCCACATATCATTGCAAGGTAAATAATCCCCACTCACTTTTAGTTCAAATACATAAACATTAGATAGATTTAACACTAAAATTAGGTAAAATTCAAAAGATTAGAGTTAGACCTAGGGTTTAACCAAAACTAAGATTTAATCCTATACTTTTCTATGAAATGAACTATAAATCATATAATTTATGATCCTTAGGTGATATAGAACAACTTCCTTCGAAAAATATTGGAATCCGGCATGTGGGCCTGGGGTCGGAATTTAGAAAACTTGTATTTATGGTTAGGAAATTGTTTAAACAACTGGAATAGGACCTCATAAGATCTTATTGACTAGTTCTTGCTTATTATAATTAGTTGGTTCTTGTTTGGCTACAAATTGAGGGTTTGGGCTTATTCTTGATATTGGAAGGGCGCTTCGGCGCGAGGTGAGTCTCCTTTATAACCTCGTAAGAGAAATTGTCCCCTTAGGATATATGTTTTAGTATTTGTTGCTAAATGCGGGGTCTACGCATGCATTAGGTGACGAGAGCCCGTGCATAGCTACTACTATGTTAAATGTTTGGGTAACTTAGGACCTACAACATGCCTACTAATTATATCTCTTATGTTAAATTGTTTTCATGAACACCTATTGTGCACTACAGACTTAAAAAGGGGATATGAGCATATTTCTATAATTATTTGAGTTGATTTTGTATCTTTGACCATTTATGTGTCCTGTGTAAGAACTTGATATTTCCATCTTATTTGTGGATCGGTCCGGTTGCAACGGTATGAATAGATGCGTCAATAGGCACGCCGTTGACCCTTGGAAAGTGCAAAGTTTATTTCTGTTGGTTCGGGTCATTGCCTCAGTATTATGTGCGCATGTTAATTGTGGAAATGCTTATACATGCTTTGTTTTGCCATTATCTCATATGATATATTATAAACTTGATGCTGTAAAATTCTTGGCATATGCCGCTTGCCATAAACTCTTGATACTTGCAAATTCCATGTTTTTAACACATCATACTTACAACTATATATATTAATTGACCTTGGTAAGTATCGAGTCGACCTCTCCTCTCTACTTCTTTGAGATTAGATGGGATACTTAATGAGTACACGTTGTTTATGTACTCATGCTACACTTATGTACTTAAATGTACATGGTTTGAGGCAGGCGGATCCGGACATCACTATGGTGCATATCAGTAAGCGCATCTAGGACTTTTACGGTCAGCTGCACTCCCTTCTTGCCGATCTGCAGCCGAAAAAGTCTTCCTTGTATTTTTGTTATTTCTGTCTATCCTGATTCAGACAGTAGTATAAGGTATTGTTCATGTTATGTATATTCTACTAGTTGCTCTTAGCTTGTAACACCCACGGTAGTAGACGTTAATTTTGGGTTATATGACTGTCTTTACATCTTATCGATCTTTACTAGTTTATTTCTTCTATTGGAAGAGGATTTTATTATAATAATTTTGGTAAAAAGGGAAATATGGGAATTTGATTATTCTTCCGCGTAGGCTGGCCTGACAAATGGTATTGGGTGCCATCATGACCTATTTTGGAAAATGGGGCGTGACAATGGAATTCCGAGAGTTGTTGTATCTATTTTAGGTGATTTTTGATGTGTTTGCAAATTTTCGGGTCATTCGGAGGTGTTTTGGTCCGGTTTTTTATCAAATGCGTAATTTATAAGGTTTAGAAGAACTTAGGCTTAAATCCGATGTGATTTGATAGTTTGGTGTTGTCTGCGGTGTTTTGATGATTGGAGAAAGTTTGAATGATGTTTTAGGATAGGTTGGCACTTTGGTTGAGGTCCCGGGGGCCTCGGGGTGATTTCGTGTGGCCATCGGGATGATTGTTGGACTTGTGACAATTCTGAAGTTGCAGGTATATAGTATTTCCGCATCTGCAGAAAAGGGGCCGCATATGCGTTTCTGCAGATGTCTTGTCGCAGGTGCGAGTTCTTCATGAGATGGTTGTTTTCGTATGTGCGGATTTGGAGCCGCATATGCGATGCTGCAGATGCGGTAGAGGAATT
Organism: Nicotiana noctiflora; assembly: GCA_032618575.1. Lineage (NCBI taxonomy): Eukaryota > Viridiplantae > Streptophyta > Magnoliopsida > Solanales > Solanaceae > Nicotiana > Nicotiana noctiflora. Next base: position 31,648 of record JASVEL010011344.1, on the reverse strand, counting down.
GTAGAAGCGATGTTTGGGGCTATGTTAATTTCTGCAGAAGCGGTGGCCACAAATGTGGACACCTAACCGCAGAAGCGGCCCTCGGCGAAAGTGAGAGTTCCACAGAAGCGGAAGAAGTACCGCTGAAGCGGTGGCCGCATAAGCAGTGGCCGCAGAAGTGGCGCGGCTATTGTTGAAACGAAAATAAGGCCTAGGTAGAAGGGTTTAAAATAACATTTCATCCGTGAACCCAAACCCACTATCCACAATATTTTAGCATTTTTAGAGCTACTTGAGAGCATTTGAGGAGGGATTCGAATGTGATTGACTGGAGGTAAGTTTTATTAGTTTAAAACACGATAATATTGTGGAATTATCGTTGAAATTCTTGAGAATTTAGATGAATTGGAAGAAACTAGGGCTTGGGACTTTATGATTTTATATTGGAATTTGAGGGGACATTTGTGGTCCAAATTGAGAGTTTTTGGTATGTATACACTCGTGGCGCGATAAAGAATCCGATGATGTTAACTTTTTGATTTTTCGAGAAGTAGGCCCGGGGCTCGAGTTTTGCAAATTTCATGAATTTTGATATTTTTCGAGTCCTTTCAATTGGGTTATGTTACCTTAGCCTATTGTAACGTACTCATTGTGGTTTTGGATAGATTCGACACGCGAGGAGGTCGATTTGCGAGGTAAGGGCATAGTGAGCAAGAGATTTCGCTGATTCGAGGTAAGTAATGATTGTAAATACTATCCTGAGGGTTTGAAACCCCAGATTACACTTCGTTGTGTTACTTTAAGGTGACTTACACGTTAGATGACAAGCGTCAAGCTGTGCACCATTAGGGATTGTGACTTGGTCCATCCCGAATGCCGGTTAAGTCGCGTATTTGATTCAAAATCTTATGACCTACCGTATTTTAGAGATTGATATTATATTTTTGGTTGTATGCCATATTTGGGGCCTTGTACCGACCGGTTGTGACCCTTAGAGGCATTTTTACTATTTCTCCTCACTCCATGTGTTTGATAGCATATCCTCATCATATTTTAGCTGCTTATTGTTTAAAATTATTGTTTTATCATTATATTTATGAAAAATGTAAAAGACTATTTGGGTTGAGTTCCATGTTTTACTGATGATCCGAGTGATCGTGAGTTGATGACTGAGATAGACTGAGGGTCGAATTGTCAGGTTGATGACTGAGATAGACTGAGAGTCTGATGGAGAGGCTAATGACTGGGAGAGGTCGAGGGCCTGGCTGTGAGGATTATATATTTATATGGATCGGGTTGCGGCCGTAGCAATATATTTCTACTGATTGGGCTGCACTCCGCAATATTATATTTATATAGATCGGGTTGTACGCCGCAGCAGTATAGTGTTTGGGGTGTAGGAGCCCCTCCGGAGTCTTCACACCCACAGTGAGTGCAGTCGGCTATATAAATGGATCGGGCAGCACGCCGCATCGATGTATGGATCGGGCTGCATGCCGCAGTGATATACGAATCGGGATGTGCTTCGCAGCGATTACTATATGATACCTATTGAGCATAAACGCTGAGTACGAGTACTGACTGGAAAGAGTTAAGTCATGAGTGACAGAGGAACTAGCCCAAAGAGCAATAAATATATACATGCATATGAGTGATGCCTGCCTGAGAGGCCTGTTTATGACTTATTGATTTCATTTCTCTTTAAAACGTGTTTCTATCAAATGTGTTGATTTACTGACTGTTTTCACTCGCCTTTATATTGAGCCTCTGTCGAAAAGTTGAACAAATGTTTAAAAACAATTTCTTTTTTGAAGTGGGTTTTTTATACATTCAGAAATTAATCTCTGAATTGGTACTTGATTATTTCCATCGAGATTTTAAGTTATTAAGTGCTTATGATTATTATTTTGTCCGAGGGGCCGATTTTGACGTTAAATCTCTATTATTATTTTTAATGGTATTGAACCCCTACTGAAACTTCTGGAAAGTATTTCAAAAAGATTTTTACTAAATGCTGGATCTTAAAAAAGGAAGGTTGAGTCGTATTATGATATGAAAGCATGTTCTACTTATTGAGCCTGACATGATTGTGGATTCATTGTTTCGTACTGCTCAGTCTTTATTTACTCTTATTGCTTACTAGGTTGGAGTAGTCACTGTCACACCTCTTTTTTACCTACCACCCCTGCAAGGACATGGTAAAGGGAATTTTTTCCAATTAAAAGACAATCGAAACGGGATTGTCACCACTTGGGAGATTATGATGTCCCGAGTCACACGGTTTGAATCCCGAATCGAGAAAAAGATTGACTCTGTCTTACAATCCGCGAACCAGAAATCTGGATAAGGAATTTTGTTAACCCGGGAGAAGGTGTTAGGCATTCCCGAGTTCCGTGGTTCTAGCACGGTCGCTCAATTGTTATATTTGGCTCAAAATCTAATTTTAATACAAGTTCAAACCTATGTGCATTTCTAACTTTTAACCACTTTTAATATTATTATTATTTTAAAGGGTATTGCAACATCGTAAAAATACATCTCGAACCACGTCACATCAATGTGCCCGCGGTTGTTGACACACCTCGACTCCGTTGAGATTTGGATTTGGGTCATATAAATGTGCACGTAAATTTAGGAAAATAATATTATTAAATACGCGCCTAAAGCAACTAGCTTATTATTATTTTGAGGAAGACTGTGGAATTCATTAAACGGCATGTCCTGAAATCTAAGCAATTATTATAACCATTTATTGAGGGCCCCGCAGTTATGTGCTTCGTTTGGCGAGGCTCGTCTCATTTTATTTAAAGGCCAATTTTAAAGTAACTATGATTCTCTACTTTTAGTTGTCTTTAATAATAAAAGAAATCCTAATTAATTAACAATGATAAAAGGTAAAACCTTAAGAATCATTCTCAAACCATTCAGGCCCAATAACTTATGAAGTAAATGAAAGAAGCATTGGTCAACGGTTTATTCAAAAAAATTATAAAGGCTCTAACGCTTTGGGCCTACTATTGGAGATGTTGGCCCAAGATGCCATTATTCACTCCCAGTTGTAGATAGATCACGAGGCTCTGAGATCAAGCCTTGGCGGAAGCAAAAATCATGCCAAAGTGTAAGGCTAAACAGTCCAATCAATCTCTAGTTCCAACTTATAGCTTGCATTAATTAATTCATGAACGTTTGACATTCTAATCTGCTTAACGATGAAAATTCAATAGACCACTAAACTAATCACGATTCTACCCATCAAGGCATTGTATTCTTCAAATTATGTGAGTATTTCCTGATTATCAAAGCTCCAGATGACTATTCGGTACAAATTAAATGTCCCAAATGCCCAAAAACAATGTTAATGCCTTACAAAGTTTGATCATTGATATTTTCAGCTATTCCAATTCATGAACGCGTATAATGTGAAGATAACAGTACAACCGATTTCTATTTTTATCCAACAACAGATGTGAAATTAATTTTCGCATCAACTAATATACTAGGCGAGGCACTCACAAACTAAGGACACCATCTAAATCATCAAATATATTTCAGATGATCTTACTACGGCCCATGTTTTATTTCAGAATTCAATCGATTACAACTAATTCCATCCAATATTTTCATGTACATGAGTAAATTAACGAAAATAATCCAACACAGTTAAGTTAATATAAATTATAAGTTGTTCAAATCATTTGAATCTCCATTACTGCTACTGTGAGTCTAACATTCAAACTAATATTCAAATTAGTATGACTAATATGACTAATATGACTACAAACGAGATAACATCAAGTTAAAAGGAGCCTTATATCATTTCTTCAAATATCAATTCACAATGGCTGATTCAGTCCTTCCTACATCAGTTTGGAGCTGAAAAATTACCTGGAATTCGAGCAAAGTAGGAAGAAAAGAAGGTCAACAGTAACAGGTAACAGACAACAGCCACAACTAGCAGCGACAAGGAAAGTTTAAACCAAATCAAACCCACAAGAGCCCAGAATTGAGTGACCAAGAAGTAACAACAATAGGAAGCTAAAACACACTAATTTGAACCCAAATAGACTCGAAATTGAACCAGTAGAAACAAGAACTCAATGTAATAGTAATGTCACGACCCGGATTTTCTCCCAACATCGGGATCGTGATGGCGCCTACTCGTGGTAGCTAGGCAAGCCATTGCATTCATACAATCCTGTTTTTAATAAAATTTCATAATTAATTTATCAACAAACCATAACTTTAATTAAATAAATGCGGAAGACTTTATCGAAATAGTATTAAGCGGTTTCAAGGTAAAACCATACTGAAATCCTCTACCCAAGATGTGGAGTCACCAACTCACGAACTACTACTGAATACTACACATAAAAGTCTAAAAGAAATATAACATAATTCTGATTGTCTCGGAACAATGAGACTACAGCAAATAATATAAATAAGTGGAAGAGACGCCGGGCCTTCGGATGCCTCCAAGCTACCTCGGTCTCGGAATACTCAACTCCCACGAATATACTCTACTACTGCTGCTGCTGCTCCTAATCAAAACCTGGACCTGTGTAAAAACGCACAGAAGTGCAGTTTCGGCACAATCCGACCCCATGTGCTGGTGCCTGGCCTATCCCAGCGAAGTAGTGACAAGCATAGGACCGGATACCCACATAAACCTGTGCAGTTCTATATATATATGTATACCACAGAATAACGAGAAATAACCAAGTAATAACACAATAAGGAATATCTCAAAAAGAGCTCAACAATTAACAACAGTTAAATAGTTCACAAGGAAAAACAAAGTATAATGGAGCACAAGTAATATCAAGTCAAGGAATAGCAAGTAGTTGCACGGCATCACCCTTCGTGCTTTTACTCTCATCCTCACCAAATAAGCAAATAAAGTACACGGCATCACCCAATAAGCAAATAAAGTGCACGGCATCACCCTTCGTGCTTTTACTCTCATCCTCACATCCATAGTACGGCATGATCCTTCGTACATGGTTCAATAACAAGGCACGGCATGATCCTTTGTGCATAATCAATAAAACATGGCACGGTATTAACCTTCGTGCATAATCAATAACAAGGCACGACATTAAGCTTCGTGCATAAATAATAAATCAAGGCACGGCATTTACCTTCGTGCATAAATAATAAATCCTCACCCAAATAACAATCACAGTTAAGGGCAAAGAATGAAACAGTAATTCATAAACCATCTCAACAAGGGCAATCAATAATCATCTTCAGAACAAGTCCCGACAAGGGAGAACAATAACAATTCTACAACCTGGCAAATGTTCAACAATTTATCTGCAAATATGTCTCACAATAAGCATTAACAACGACTCACAGTCATACTAGACGCCAGTGTATGGATGCTCGTCACCACAGCCCATACACCGCACTCGATCACATAGCACATAATCCTATTCCCTCGAGCTAGGATAGAACAAACACTTACCTCGAATGTTTATGAACAATTCAATCCGTGGCAATGCCTTTTCCTTTCAAATTTGGCTCCAATCCAATTGTATCTATACACAATTAATTTAATATCATCAATACTACTCAACAAACTAATTCCTAAGGCCAATTACAACTTTTATAACATTCTGCCCGGAATAGTGATTTTCGACCCCGGGTCCACATGTTCGGAACTCGGGGTTCGGACCAAAATCCGGTTACCCATCCCCCCACGAGTTCAAGTATATGTTTTGTTTCAAAATCGGACCACAATTCGAGGTCCAATTTCCCAATTTATGAAAAACCCTATATTCTACCAAAAACAAGAAATTCTACCAAGAAACCCTTTGATTTCTATTGAAAAACATGTATAATGATGTTAGGAATTGAAAGAATTAAGTAAAAAGTGACTTGCAATTGTTTTGAAGAAGAGGGAGTCCGTGAAGAATCGCAAATGGGTGTTTTTGGGTTGTGAAATGTGAAGAATGAAGCTGGAAATCGTGATTTACAGGTCTCTGTGTTCGCATTTGCGAACATGGGTTCGCAATTGCGAACCCCGACCAATTTCTGGAGTTTGAAAAATAAGCTAAGGCTGGGAAGTTTGCATTTGCGAACTTTTGTTCGCATTTGCGAACACAGGCAGAATATTGGGGAGTTCGTATTTGCGAACTATTGTTCGCATTTGCGAACACAGGCAGGATAGGGGAATGTTCGCATTTGCGAACTATTGTTCGCATTTGCGAACAAGGCTGGATATGGGAATGTTCGCATTTGCGAACTATGGTTCGCATTTGCGAACATAGGCAGGACATGGGGATGTTCGCATTTGCGAACAATTGTTCGCATTTGCGAACAAGGCTGGGCATGAGGGGGCTTCGCATTTGCGATCAGGGTTCGCATTTGCGAGCCCTGCCTTGTTCTGCCCCATTCGCGATTGCGAGAAATGCTTTGCAATTGCGAAGCCAACAGCTGGGTGAAAAACCAGCAGTGCAAAAATTTAGAATTTAATCCAACGGCCTATCAAATCTTTACCCGAGCCCCCCGGGCTCCAAACCAATCATGTACACAACATCAAAAACACATTATGAACTTGTTCGTGTGATCACATCGCCAATAACATATCGTTTTAATCAAATCAAGCCTCAAGTTCATGATTTTCATACTTTTGGTTTTCAAAACTTTCAAACTTGGAACTCAAGGTGCAAAACATATCAAACGACATCCGAATGTCACCAAACTTTGCAAAAAGCACATATATAATATTTAAGACTTGTACCGGGCGTCGGAACCAAAATACGAGCCCGATACCAAGGTCAATTAATTCATTTTCCTTTAACGATTACATCAAAAACAATTTCACAGAAAAATTCATAACTTGGGCTCTAGGCCTCAGAGAATGAGGCGACAATTAGTGTAAGGCCCCGTAAAAATTTTGTGCATAAAACCTAGTAGCTATAGTGTCATGGTCCGAATAATGTGTTAGGAATGCATAGAATTCTTCGCGGCGAGCTTGCTCGCCGCGGTTCGGACCCTTGGTAGTGATTTAAGTTTCAAAAATGTAGAGAATTAATTTTTCCGAAAAATGGCAAATATGCGGTCAAGAATGCGACCGCAAACCTGACATGCGGACCGCATTCTTGCCGCAAAACGTTCCAGGAGAGTTTCCCAAAAATCGTGTCAAAAGTGCGGTCGATATGCGATCGCATGTCAAATCTGCGGTGCACTTTGCGACCGCGGAATCAACATGCGGTCCGCATAGTGACCGCATTCCTTAACAGAACCTGTGTAAAATTTGGGGCAATTCTGCGGTCAACTATGCGGACCGCATGTTGATTCTGCGGTCGCATAGTGCACCGCATAATTGACCCCGGCCCCGATTTTTGTAACATTTTGACCCGATCTCTTCTTTAATATAACACACTTCTTCTTCATTTTATCATATCATCTTACCAAAATTAGAGAGAGAAGAGAGGGTTTTTAGAGAGAGAAATCTTTCATCTTCAAAGATTGTTCCAACCATCTTAATTCCAAGGGATCTTAGGGCAAGGATTCAACTTCCCAATCTTTTCAAGGTAAAAACCCTAACTATTTTCTTTGATTTTCAGTTTTAATTGGGTAAAGAGAGGTTTGCAGATAATAGTTTTTGAAAATAGAATTTTTACACTCATGCATGATTATTGAACTTGATTTCTAGTAAAAAAAGAAGTGAGTAGAAGTAAGAGTCTTCAAGAACAAGGTTGGCAAGAGTAAGATAGCTTGGGTAAGCATAAAGTAGGAAGTTAACGGAAGAAAACTCATCACCAGGTATGTATGGCTAATTTTGATTCTTGTAAAATCGCCCAAATGTGTGCGAATCGTTTTGGCATGTGTCAAATTGAGAAATTTTACGTAATTCTTTGATTTCCTTGTTGAGCATTTGATTGATGTTGAACTACGTGTGGTGTGGTATGAAATATGAATTGAAAGATAAAAAGGTAATCGAGATTGGTAAAGAATTGGGAACGACCATTGTGATGGCATATTTGGCTTATTGTGGAAGGAATTTGAAACACCTTAATAGTGGTAAATTGTTGAACATGATTATGTGGGCATTTTCGATTTTGGAATACTTGTAACTTGGTTTTGATATTGGCTTGAGAAGAAATTGAGAACATGAACCAATGTGTAAGTTGCTTATTTGAACTTGTTGAAATTGTGTGTAGTACCTTATCTGCTTTTTGAAATTGTTGTGTTTTCAACTGTAAGGCGGGGTCGTGTTGCGCGCCGCAACGTGGGGAAATAAGGTGTGGGTTGGGGTGATAAGGGTGGCCGAGGTAATAAGGGTGGTCAGGGGGCAATAAGGATGGAAAGCGATCGAAATCGCTATTGAAAATTGATACAAAAATCAATAATGTGAAATTGTGAAAGGAGACAGCATGAGAGTTTGCAACCTGTGGGGCACTGATTGCCCCTTTGTTTGACTACTTGTGCTTTACGTGATTGATTGGTTATTGTTAAATTGGTTGATCGTAGAAAGTGCTTTGTGTGAGAATTATTTGAAATGAGGAAAATGTGGAAACATGGTTGGTTGGCTTAATTAATTGTTGATGTAATTTAATGGCTTGAGTTTACTTGGGACAAAGTTTGTCCATACATACCGGTACAATTCAAGTGTACTGACGTCCCTTTTGCCGGGGACGCTACATTCGTGTTATGATTGTAGGTGGATCAGTAGCAGGCACTTCAGCTCATCGGCAGTAGTATCCTTCATCCTCCACTGCCCGTTTTTGGTGAGCCCCTTTCTTCCTCGGGGCCTTGTGTGGTTCATGCCACTCGGTTTAGATTTCATTTTGGTTTTGTAAGGTATAGCTGGAGCCTTGTTACCGGCAAGTATTGTATTTCCCTTTTTGTATCCTAGAGGCTCCATAGACATGTACACTGTGGGATTGTGGCCTATGTATATGTATGGGGCGTTGTAAATATAAATTATGAACTTGTTAGTGAATCAATCACATGGTTATGTTTATGCATTATGAAATCGGTCATTATTGGTAAAATATTTGGTTAATGAGAAACAATCAACACAGGGTTAACGCGTGGGAATGAAAGGCACCCAGGGTCCGCTTGACTGGGGCAACCCGGTCAGGCGCCGGTCATGTCCCTCGATTTGGGGCGTGACAAACTTGGTATCGGAGCCTATGGTTTTTAAAGTGTCCTAGGATGTCTCGGAGCCGTGTCTAGTAGTGCCCTTCTTATAGGTGTGTTGTCGACCACATCATATAAGTAGGGGGCTACACGGGCATTTAGGAATTTACCTACTTCTTTGTTAATCTATATCGTGCGGTAAAATGCAATGTGGAGATACCTGTGTCTAATTCGTGCCTTGTTCCCAAATTTTCAGAATATGGCACCTAAGAAGAAGGCTAGACTCGGCCTTAGGGCCGATGCCGGCCCAAGTGCAGCTGTTAATCATGTACCCGATGCCGTGGGAGAGAATGACCCACCAGCCCCGAATTTGCCTGGCCCATCTGTTCAAAACCCAAGTGTCCCTATTTCAGCCGCGGCAGAGGATGCCACCATTCCTCCTGCCGGTGTTCTTGACTCAAATACAGTTCCCGCTTCGGGCTCTGGTATCTCTAATGAAGATCTTAGGGGAGCCATCCATATGTTAACACAGTTAGTGGCCGCCCAGGCCCAGAGATCCCATGATGCCCCTGCATCCTCCAGCGGACGGGGAGATTCCTTTGGCTCCAGAGTCCATCAATTCTTGAGATTGGCCCCTCCAGAATTTTCAGGTACCGATCCAGAGGCTGACCCACAGGAATTCCTTGATGAGATATACAAGACCCTCGGAGTGATGAAGGCTACAGATATAGAGGGGGTAGAGTTGGCCTCTTACAGGCTGAAGGGAGCGGCACGTTCATAGTTCGAAATGTGGGAGGATTCCCGTGAGGAAGGGAGCCCTCCGGCCAGATGGGATGAGTTCGTGGATGCATTTATGGACCACTTCTTACCTGCCGAGGCAATGGCAGCCCGTGCCACTGAGTTCGAGGTTCTCAAACAGGGCAGTATGAGTGTTTGGGAGTATCACATGGAGTTCGTAAGGTTGTCCAAGTACGCTCCTCATTTAGTGTCGACCATGGATGCCGGGTTCGACGGTTTGTTCAGGGCCTTAGCCCTTTGGTAGTGAATGAGGCCGCCACAGCAGCTTTGCACTCAGATATGAACTATGGGAGGATCGTGGGGTTTGCTCAGGCCACGGAGGCCAGGAAATTGAAGATTCGTGCAGAAAGAGAAAGTAGCAGCAGGGCCTGGTCAATGGGTCATTCAGGGAGATCACTTCTAGGGAGAGGGTCATCAGGGCCATCCCAGTCATATGCTGAGTCCTCCGCGAGTGCACCACCATCAATGCACAGTCATCAGCAGGGCAGTTACTCGAGACCCGGTTCAGACAGCAGGAGGTCTCGTCAGTCTGGTCGTCCTGGGGTGAGGTCCCAGCAGCAGGGGAGACCTACATGCCCCAAGTGTGGGAGATTTCATACAGAGACTTGCTACCTTGACCTTCCGGTGTGCTTCGGGTGCGGGGTGAGAGGTCACATTCAGCGGGACTGCCGTGCACCCCGTCAGGGTATAGGTAGGGGATCTGCTCAGTCATCCGGTTCTTCAGCTGCTACATCATCAGCGCGTACTCCAGCAGCAGCAGGGCGTGGTGCAGCTAGGGGTGGAGCTCGGGGTAGGGGTGGACCTAGCCGATTCTATGCATTGAGTGGCCGCCAAAATGCCGAGGCTTCTCCAGATGTTGTTACAGGTATCATGTCTGTTCAGACTATTGATTGCTATGCCCTTATTGATCCAGGGTCATCCTTGTCTTATGTTACTCCATTCATTGCTTCAAGTTTTGGGATAGAACCCGAACGGCTTCATGAGCCGTTCTCTGTGTCGACTCCAATTGGTGATTCTATTACAGCCTCACGAGTCTATAGGAATTGTGTTGTTACGATGGGTGGTCGTGATACCACGGCCGATCTTATTGAGCTTGGGATGGTAGATTTTGATGTAATTATGGGGATGGATTGGCTCTATTCGTGCTTTGCCAAACTTGACTGTCGGACGAGAGTTATGAGGCTCGAGTTCCCTAACGAGCCAGTTATTGAATGGAGAGGAAATGGTGTAGTGCCAAGGGGTAGGTTTATTTCCTACCTTAAGGCTTCGAAGATGATTAAGAAAGGGTGTATCTATCACCTGGTTCGGGTAACGGACACCACCTCAGATGTGCCTACCCTCGAGTCCGTGCCAATTGTGAATGAATTTCCTGAAGTGTTTCCAGATGAGCTTCCGGGCATCCCGCCGGATAGGGAGATTGATTTCGGGATCGATGTAATGCCAGATACTCAGCCAATATCCATTCCACCATACAGAATGGCGCCAGCAGAGTTAAGGGAGTTAAAGGAGCAGGTGAGGGATTTATTAGAGAAAGGGTTCATACGACCGAGTGTGTCGCCGTGGGGTGCTCCGGTTCTCTTTGTCAGAAAGAAGGATGGGTCACTTCGAATGTGTATTGATTATCGGCGGCTCAACAAAGTCACCATCAAGAATAAATATCCTTTGCCTCGAGTGGATGATCTGTTTGACCAATTGCAGGGAGCGAAGTTCTTCTCAAAGATTGATTTACGGTCTGGGTACCACCAGTTGAAAATCAGGGAGCAGGATATTCCTAAAACCGCCTTCAGAACTCGTTATGGTCACTTTGAGTTTTTGGTTATGTCTTTTGGGCTAACCAACGCCCCAGCAACTTTCATGGACCTTATGAATCGGGTTTTCAAGCCATTCCTAGATTCCTTTGTGATTGTATTCATTGACGATATTCTCATCTACTCTCGGAGCGGGGAAGATCATGCCGTTCACCTCAGAGCAGCATTGCAGACCCTTCTTCAGGCATCAATTGTATGCCAAGTTCTCAAAATGTGAGTTTTGGTTGGAGTCCGTAGCTTTTCTAGGGCATGTTATTTCCGGTGAGGGAATTATGGTGGATCCTCAGAAGATTGCGGCAGTGAAAGATTGGCCTAGACCCACGACCCCGACAGAGATTCGCAGCTTTTTGGGTCTGGCAGGGTACTATCGGAGGTTTGTAGAGGGATTCTCAACCCTCGCTTCCCCATTGACAAAACTGACGCAGAAGGCAGTTAAGTTCCAGTGGTCCGAAGCATGTGAGAAAAGTTTCCAGGAATTGAAGTCAAGATTGACCTCGGCACCAGTATTGGCCTTGCCAGAAGGCACAAAGGGATTTGTGGTTTATTGTGATGCCTCCAGGGTTGGTTTGGGATGTGTATTGATGCAGCACGGAAAAGTCATATCTTACGCTTCCAGGCAACTCAAGAACCATGAGAAAAATTATCCGACGCATGATTTGGAACTTGCAGCTGTTGTGTTTGCCTTGAAAATATGGCGACACTATCTTTATGGGGTACATGTAGAGGTGTTTTCAGACCACAAGAGCCTCCAGTATTTGTTCAAGCAGAAAGAGCTGAATCTGAGACAGCGGCGGTGGTTAGAACTACTCAAGGACTATGATATGGACATATTGTACCATCCGGGAAGGCAAATGTGGTAGCTGACGCTCTTAGTCGGAAATCCATGGGTAGTTTGGCTCATTTGGGTGTGGATCAGAGACCCCTGGCTCGAGAGGTCTACCAATTAGCCAGCTTGGGGGTTCGTATTTCGGCGTCGGACGAGGGGGATATCTTGGTGCATAATGGAGCAGAATCATCATTGGTCGCGGAAATCAAGGAAAAACAGTTCATGGATCCAGCATTGGTTCGGGTGAAGGAAGCAGTCATGAATGACAAGACCTCAGCATTTGTACTCAGCGGCGAAGATGGTGTATTGCGGTGTCAAGATAGGCTATGTCTTCCGGATGTGGACGAGCTTCGGGAAAGAGTGATGGCAGAGGCTCATACTTCCAGGTATTCTGTGCACCCTGGTTCAACGAAAATGTATCACGATCTCAAGGAGATTTATTGGTGGAACGGTATGAAAAGGGATGTGGCGGGCTTTGTAGCTAAATGTCCGAACTGTCAACAAGTGAAGGCCGAGCATCAACGGCCTGGTGGATTAACTCAGCTTATAGAAATACCAAGGTGGAAATGGGAGATGATCAATATGGATTTCGTGGTGGGGTTACCTCGCACTCGGCGTAAGTTTGACTCAATATGGGTGATAGTAGATCGACTCACCAAATCAGCTCACTTCCTGCATGTCAAGTCCACTGATACTGCGGAGCAATATGCAAGATTGTACATCAAAGAGATAGTAAGGCTTCATGGCACTCCACTTTCTATCATCTCAGATCGCGGGGCTCAGTTCACCGCTAACTTTTGGAAGAAGTTTCAGCAAGGTTTGGGAACTCGGGTGAATCTCAGCACAGCTTTCCATCCACAGACCGATGGACAGGCCGAGCGGACCATTCAGACGCTTGAAGATATGTTGCGGGCTTGTGTCTTAGATTTTAAAGGTAATTGGGATGAACACTTGCCACTGATAGAATTTTCTTACAATAACAGCTATCATGCTAGCATTCAAATGGCCCCGTTTGAGGCATTGTACGGGAGAAGATGTAGATCGCCAATCGGGTGGTTTGAGGTAGGTGAAGCGGAATTGCTAGGGCCGGATATGGTGTACGAAGCTATGGAAAAGGTCAAGGTTATTCAGGAGAGAATGAAAACAGCACAGAGTCGTCAAAAGTCCTATGCGGACGTTCGTCGAAGGGATTTGGAGTTTCAAGTCGATGATTGGGTGTTCTTGAGGGTATCTCCTATGAAGGGAGTCATGCGATTCGGAAAGAAAAGGAAATTGAGTCCTAGGTATGTCGGGCCATATCGGATCGTTCAAAGGATTGGTCAAGTTGCTTATAGGCTAGAGTTGCCTCTTGAGATGTCATCAGTGCATCCGGTATTCCATGTGTCCATGTTGAAGAAAGTGATTGGAGATCCATCCACCATCATGCCAGTCGAAGCTATAGAGGTTAATGAAAATTTGTCATATGAAGAAGTTCCAGTTGCCATTCTTGATAGGCAAGTCCGTAAGTTGAGAAATAAGGAAGTTGCCTCTGTTAAAGTATTGTGGCGAAGTCAACAAGTTGAGGAGGCCACATGGGAAGCGGAAAAAGAGATGAAGGAAAAGTACCCCCATTTGTTTGATCAAGCCTAGAAGAAATTAGGTGACCCTCCTACTCCTAGTAACTGTCATCTTGCCTAAGTTGTTTCCCTCTTAGTATTAGTAAAGTCTCCTTCATTTTGTAATGAGTTAAATGTGTTGTTACCTTGGGTCACTTGAACCGTTCTTGATAGATGAAAGCCTTATAAAGATTTACGTGTTAAATAAACTACTAATAGTAAGTATAGATTGGTAATGGTTTGTTAAGTGCACATGGTGTGTTAAATTGGTTAAATAAGGTAAGAATTCATTGAAGTGACTAGTTTATGTGCAATTGTAATAATGTGATGGAATATGTGCATTCGTTGAGGTAAGAAAGTGTATACCAGTTGTGAAAAGTGTTGTAGTTGTATATTGTTGTTTGGTAATGTGTTTCGGGGGCCCTCTGACAGGTGGATATGTCCATAATACAAAGGAAACTCCGGCGAAATTTTTCTAAAATATAAGAGTTAGTCAAAATTTTGATGGTTGCATATCATGTCTTTCAAAACCAACTCATTTATTTCAAAATCCTCATTCGAGGACGAATGATCTTAAGGGGGGGGGATGTAAGGCCCCGTAAAAATTTTGTGCATAAAACCTAGTAGTTGTGGTGTCATGGTCCGAATAATGTGTTAGGAATGCATAGAATTCTTCGCGGCGAGCTTGCTCGCCGCGGTTCGGACCCTTGGTAGTGATTTAAGTTTCAAAAATGTAGAGAATTAATTTTTCCGAAAAATGGCAAATATGCGGTCAAGAATGCGACCGCAAACCTGACATGCGGACCGCATTCTTGCCGCAAAACGTTCCAGAGAGTTTCCCAAAAATCGTGTCAAAAGTGCGGTCGATATGCGATCGCATGTCAAATCTACGGTGCACTTTGCGACCGCAGAATCAACATGCGGACCGCATTCTGGCCGTATTCCTTAACAGAACCTGTGTAAAATTTGGGACAATTCTGCGGTCACTATGCGGACCGCATGTTGATTCTGCGGTCGCATAGTGCACCGCATAATTGACCCCGGCCCAGATTTTTGTAACATTTTGACCCGATCTCTTCTTTAATATAACAAACTTCTTCTTCATTTTATCATATCATCTTACCAAAATTAGAGAGAGAAGAGAGGGTTTTTAGAGAGAGAAATCTTTCATCTTCAAAGATTGTTCCAACCATCTTAATTCCAAGGGATCTTAGGGCAAGGATTCAAGTTCCCCAATCTTTTCAAGGTAAAAACCCTAACTATTTTCTTTGACTTTCAGTTTTAATTGGGTAAAGAGAGGTTTGCAGATAATAGTTTTTGAAAATAGAATTTTTACACTCATGCATGATTATTGAACTTGATTTCTAGTAAAAAAAGAAGTGAGTAGAAGTAAGAGTCTTCAAGAACAAGGTTGGCAAGAGTAAGATAGCTTGGGTAAGCATAAAGTAGGAAGTTAACGGAAGAAAACTCATCACCGGGTATGTATGGCTAATTTTGATTCTTGTAAAATCGCCCAAATGTGTGCGAATTGTTTTGGCATGTGTCAAATTGAGAAATTTTACGTAATTCTTTGATTTCGTTGTTGAGCATTTGATTGATGTTGAACTACGTGTGGTGTGGTATGAAATATGAATTGAAAGATAAAAAGGTAATCGAGATTGGTAAAGAATTGGGAACAACCATTGTGATGGCATATTTGGCTTATTGTGGAAGGAATTTGAAACACCTTAATAGTGGTAAATTGTTGAACATGATTATGTGGGCATTTTCGATTTTGGAATACTTGTAACTTGGTTTTGATATTGGCTTGAGAAGAAATTGAGAACATGAACCAATGTGTAAGTTGCTTATTTGAACTTGTTGAAATTGTGTGTAGTACCTTATCTGTTGTTTGAAATTGTTGTGTTTTAAACTATAAGGAGGGGTCGTGTTGCGCGCTGCAACGTGAGGAAATAAGGTGTGGGTTGGGGTGATAAGGGTGGCCGAGGTAATAAGGGTGGTCGGGGGCAATAAGGATGGAAAGCGATCGAAATCGCTATTGAAAATTGATACAAAAATCAATAAATGTGAAATTGTGAAAGGAGACAGCAGGAGAGTTTGCAACCTGTGGGGCACCGATTGCCCCTTTGTTTGACTACTTGTGCTTTACGTGATTGATTGGTTATTGTTAAATTGGTTGATCGTAGAAAGTGCTTTGTGTGAGAATTATTTGAAATGAGGAAAATGTGGAAACATGGTTGGTTGGCTTAATTAATTGTTGATGTAATTTAATGGCTTGAGTTTACTTGGGACAAAGTTTGTCCATACATACCGGTACAATTCAAGTGTACTGACGTCCCTTTTGCCGGGGGCGCTACATTCGTGTCATGATTGTAGGTGGATCAGTAGCAGGCACTTCAGCTCATCGGCAGTAGTATCTTTCATCCTCCACTGCCCGTTTTTGGTGAGCCACTTTCTTCCTCGGGGCCTTGTGTGGTTCATGCCACTCGGTTTAGATTTCATTTTGGTTTTGTAAGGTATAGCCGGAGCCTTGTTACCGGCAAGTATTGTATTTCCCTTTTTGTATCCTAGAGGCTCAATAGACATGTAAACTGTGGGATTGTGGCCTATGTATATGTATGGGGCGTTGTAAATATAAATTATGAACTTGTTAGTGAATCAATCACATGGTTATGTTTATGCATTATGAAATCGGTCATTATTGGTAAAATATTTGGTTAATGAGAAACAATCAACACAGGGTTTAACGCGTGGGAATGAAAGGCACCCAGGTCCGCTTGACTGGGGCAACCCGGTCAGGCGCCAGTCATGTCCCTCGATTTGGGGCGTGACACATGTCCAAGTCCCATATTTTCCTACGGACCTTTCGGGACCAGCCAATCTCGGGTCCGGACCCGTTTACCAAAAATGTTGACCGAAGTCAACCATATCAATATAAATATCATTTTTATCAACATTTCTCATAGAATTCATATTTTCTATCATAAAATCTTTCCGGCTACATGCTCGGATCGTGCACGCAAATCGAGGCAACATAGAATGAGGTTTTTAAGGCCTTAGAAGCTCGAAATGATTAATAAAATAAGTGATGACCCTTTGGGTCGTCACAATCTCCACCTCTAAAACAACCGTTCGTCCTCGAACGGACAAGAGAAGGAAGTACCTGAGTCGGGAAACAAATGTGGGTAGCGGCTCCGCATATCGGACTCGGACTCCCAGGTCGATGCCTCAGGAGGCTGACCTCTCCACTAAACACGCACAAAAGGATAACTCTTCGACCTCAATTGTCGAACCCGCCGGTCTAGAATGGCCACCGGCTCCTCCTCGTAAGATAGATCATTGTCCAATTGGATAGTACTGAAGTCTAACACATGTGTGGGATCACCGCGGTATCTCCGAAGCATAGATACATGAAAAACTAGATGCACGGCTGATAAGCTAGGCGGCAAAGCTAATTTGTAAGCCACCCCTCCCACTCTGTCTAGAATCTCAAATGGACCAATATACCTAGGGCTGAGCTTGCCCTTCTTCCCGAACCTCATCACGCCCTTCATAGGCGACACTCGGAGCAATACTCGTTCACCAACCATGAAATCCACATCTCGAACCTTACGATCCGCATAAGTCTTCTGCCTGGACTGAGCTGAACGCAATCTCTCTGAATAGTCTTGACCTTATCCAAGGCCTCCTGAACTAAGTCTGTACCCAACAACCGAGCCTCTCCCGGTTCAAACCATCCAACCGGTGATCGACATCGCCTACCATACAACGCCTCATACGGAGCCATCTGGATGCTAGATTGGTAGCTGTTATTGTAGGCGAACTCTACTAATGGCAGAAACTAGTCCCACGAGCCTCCGAAATCAATAACACGGGCTCGAAGCATGTCCTCTAGAATCTGAATAGTCCTTTCGGACTAGCCATCCGTTTGAGGATGAAATGTTGTACTCAGCTGAACCTGGGTGCCTAACTCCTTCTGGACCGCTCTCCAGAACCGCGAGGTAAACTGCGTACCCCGATCAAAGATAATAGATACTGGCACTCCATGGAGATGAACAATCTCCCTAATGTAAACCTCCGCTAACCTCTCAGACGAGTAGGAGACAGATACTGGAATAAAGTGTGTTGACTTGGTCAGCCTATCAACAATGACCCAAATAGCATCAAATTTCCTCCGAGTCAGAGGAAGTCTAGTAACGAAGTCCATAGTGATCCGCTCCCATTTCCACTCGGGAATTTCAATCCTCTGTAATACCCCACCAGGTCTCTAGTGCTCATATTTCACCTGCTGACAATTTAGACACCGAGCGACATACGCAACGATATCTTTCTTCATCATGCGTCGCCAATAGTGCTGCCGTAAATCCTGATACATCTTCGCGGCGCTCGGGTGAATAGAATACCGCGAACTGTGGGCCTCCGCTAAGATCAACTCTCGAATCCGCTCAACATTAGGCACACAAACTTGACCCTGCAATCTCATTACTCCGTCATCATATAGAGTTACCTATGTGGCACCTCCCCGCTGTACTGTATCTCTCAACTCACGCAAATGAGGATCATCAAAATGCCTCTCTCGGATATGCTCTAATAAAGAAGAACGAGCGACCGTGCAGGCTAACACCCTGCTAGGCTCAGAAATGTCTAATATCACGAACCGGTTGGCTAAGGCCTGAACATCTAGAGCTAATGGTCTCTGACTGACCGGAATATATGCAAGACTACCCATGTTGGCATACTTTCTACTCAATGCATCGGCCACCACATTGGCCTTGCCTGGGTGATATAAGATAGTAACATCATAGTCTTTTAGCAACTCTAACCATCTCCGTTGTCGTAGATTCAACTCCTTTTGCTTGAACAAGTACTTGTAGGCTTTTGTGATTAGTGTACACCTCACATGTCACACCATATAGATAATGCCTCCAGATCTTTAAGGCATGAACCACTGCTTGCTAACTCAAGATCATGAACTAGATAATTTTTCTCATGTATTTTTAAGCTGCCTCGAAGCAAAAGCGATAACCTTACCATCTGCATTAATACGGCTCCAAGTCCCTGTACGAGATGCGTCACGATAAGCTGTAAGGCACTGCACCCGTAGGTAGTATCAACAATGGTGCGGTGGTCAAAGGCTGTCTTGAGCTTGTGAAAGCTCGCCTCACACTCCTCGACCACTGAAACTGGACACCCTTCTGGGTCAACCTGGTCATCGGGGCTGCAATAGAAGAAAACCCCTCTACAAATCGACGGTAGTAACCTGCTAATCCCAAGAAACTCTGGATCTCAGTCACTGAAGCTGGTCGAGGCCAATTCTGGACTGCCTCAATCTTCTTTGGGTCTACCTGAATACCTTCCACTTATACAATGTGACCCAGAAATGCTACTAAACTCAGCCAGAACTCACATTTAGAAAATTTAACATATAGCTGGTTATCTTTCAGAGTCTGAAGAACCACTCTGAGGTGCTGATCGTGCTCTTCCTGGCTGCGGGAGTACACCAGGATGTCATCTATAAAGACTTTCACGAACAGATCTAAGTAAGGCCTGGATACCCGATTCATCAACTCCATGAATGCTGCTGGGGCATTGGTCAACCCGAAGGACATGACCAAAAACTCATAATGCCCATATCTAGAGCGAAAGGCTGTCTTAGAAATGTCAGCCGCCCTGATCTTCAGCTGATGGTAGCCCGACCTCAAGTCTATCTTTGAGAATACCCTCGCTCCCTGGAGCTGGTCAAACAAATCATCAATCCTCGGCAGTGGATACTTATTCTTTATTGTCACTTTGTTTAATTGCCGGTAATCAATACACATCCGCGTCGAGCCATCTTTCTTCTTTACAAATAATACAGGTGCTCCCCAGGGGGAAACACTGGGCATGATAAAGCCCTTCTCAAGAAGGTCTTGCAACTGATCTTTCAACTCTTTTAACTCCGGTGGAGCCATACGATAGGGTGGAATAGAGATAGGGTGGAGTGCCGGTGCTAGATCAATACGAAAATCAATATCCATATGTCGGGTGGCATGCCGGCAGGTCTGAAGGAAAAACATCGGGGAAACTCCCGTGCAATAGAGGCCGACTCAATGGAAGGAACCTCGGGGCTGGAATCACGAACATAAGCCGGATAAGCTAGACACCCCCTTCGACCATGCGTCGAGCCTCAGCATAGGAAATAACGGTGCGAACGGAGTGGCGCGAGGTACACTTTCCACTCTAGTCGGGGTGATTACGGCAAGGCTAAGGTCACGGTCTTAGCATGACAATCTAGAATAGCATGGTACGGGGACAACCGAGTCCATCCCCAATATGACATCAAAATCCACCATATCCAAAAGCAACGGATCAACACGGGTCTCGAGACCCCCAAATATAACTACACATGAACGATGCACTCGGTCGACTACAATAGAGTCACCCACCGGTGTAGACACATAAACTGGAATATCCAAGAGCATAGCTGGGCACGGCCAAATACGGCGCAAAGTAGGAAGACACATATGAATATGTAGATCCGGGGTCAAATAATGCTGAAGCACCTGCGCCACGCACGAGAATGGTGCACCGTAATCACGACATACGATTCTCTCGCCTACGGCACAGGTCGGTAAAGCATAGAATCGGGGATATGCACCTCCCTGCGAGGCTGCGTCTCTGGGACGACCATCAGCGGGCTGACCTCTACCTCTGGGCTGGATGGTCTCCGCCTCTACGGTCTCGACCTCCGCCTCTATAATCTCTACCCCCGCCTCTGGCTGGGCTGGGCAGGCTGAGGGTCAGCTGGGGACTGAATCATAGGACGAGGACCCGCTGGCCGAGAGTTGCCCGTTGCTCGAGGGCGGTACCTGATAAAATGACACTGGGTCGCCGCACACGTAGCAACTCTTCGGCCGATAGGGCTGCTGGCCATGACGACCCGAATGGCCTCCGCGAACACTCCGAAGAGGCCGAGCATTAATAGGAGGCGCTGATCCGAATAATGCCCACGAAACCCACGATCACGTTCCGCCATGTGAAGCCTGAAGGGCGGAATGGAAAGGCATGGAAGACTGGCCTCTGTCAAAAGATTCTCTGCCACGAGAAGAAGAACCACTAAACCTGCCTGAATGACGAGGCCTCTTGTCTGAAGAATAACCACCTCCCCGAGCAAGAGCCATCTCAACTCTGCGTGCTGCATTAGCTGCCTCCTGAAATGATATGTCACTCCCCACGCCCACAGCCATCTGGATTCTAATTGGCTGATTAAGCCCATCTGTAAATCTGCGGACCCTCTCCCGCTCTGTGGGAAGTATCACTACTACATGATGAGCCAAATTGACAAATCTCGTCTTATACTGAGTGACCGTCATAGTGCCCTGATGGAGGCGCTCAAACTGCCTCCGAAGTGCATCCCGCTGAGTAGCAGGGAGAAACTTCTCCAGAAATAGCTCTGCAAACTGATCCCATGATAAAGCCGGGGACCCTGCTGGTCGAGTCAAGCAATAATCCCTCCACCAAGTCTTGGCGAATCCTTAAAGCCTGAATGTACAGAAGTCAACTCCATTTGTCTCCACGATCCCCATTGTCTTGAGAATCTCATGGCAACTGAATAAGAAGTCCTGAGGATCCTCTGATGTGGCACCGCTGAATGTAGTGGTAAACAGCTTGGAGAACCGATCAAGTATCCATAAAGAATCAAAAGTCATGGCCGCTCCATCTCCGGCATAAGCCGTGGTACCTGACTGAGTGGCCACAGCTGGCTGAACCACTGGTGCCTGAGGCTGAGGAGCTACTGGCTCCGGAGTACGAGCAATAGGAGTCTGGGCCCCTCTTCCAGCCTGAGAAGTGGCTGGTGCAACTGTTAATAAGCCTTCTCTGGCAATGCTGTCCATAAATCCCGCTATCCTGACCAAAGCCTCCCGAAGATCCGGGGTAAATAAAGCCTCTCCGGGACCTGAGCTGGGCCCCCTAGAGCTGCTGGGACTGAAACCTCATTGCCAGTCTCAATATGAGGATCCACCTCCGGAATAGCTGCCGGGGGCTGAGCTCTGCCCCTACCACGACCTCCGATACGGCCTCGGCCCCTGCCCCTCACGGGAGCTGCCTGGGGCACGGGCTGCTGGTCAGCGGACGAAGAAGCGCGTGTCCTCACCATCTGCGAAAGGACAGAATAGAAATTCAATCAGTAATTGAGGAACAAGTCACACGAAAAGAAAGAACAAATGAGAGACTCTTTCCTAACTCAATAGACTCTGGAGGACAAGTACAGACGTCTCCGTACCTAGCTCTCAAACTCTACTAAGCTTGTTCGTGAGTGGTGAGACCTATGTAACCTAGAGCTCTGATACCAACTTGTCACGACCCGGATTTTCCCCCAACATCGGGATCGTGATGGCGCCTACTCGTGGTAGCTAGGCAAGCCATTGTATTCATACAATCCTGTTTTTAATAAAATTTCATAATTAATTTATCAACAAACCATAACTTTAATTAAATAAATGCGGAAGACTTTATCGAAATAGTATTAAGCGGTTTCAAGGTAAAACCATACTGAAATCCTCTACCCAAGATGTGGAGTCACCAACTCACGAACTACTACTGAATACTACACATAAAAGTCTGAAAGAAATATAACATAATCTGTTTGTCTCGGAACAAAGAGACTACAGCTAGTAACATAAGTAAAGAGAGAGACGTCGGGCCTGCGGACGTCTGCAAGCTACCTCGGTCTCAAATATGATCAACTCCCACGCAATCGATTTACTGCTGCTGCTCCTGATCGTAACCTGGACCTGTGCAAAAACGCACGAAGTGTAGTATCAGCACAACCGACCCCATGTGCTGGTAAGTGCCTGGCCTATCCCGGCGAAGTAGTGACAAGCATAGGACCAGACACCCACATAAACCTGTGTAATTCAATATATATATGTATACCACAAAATAACGAGAAATAACCAAGTAATAACACAATAAGGAATATCTCAAAAAGAGCTCAACAATTAACAACATTTAAATAGTTCACAAGGAAAAACAAAGTATAATGGAAACACAAGTAATATGAAGTCAAGGAATAGCAAGTAGTTGCACGGCATCACCCTTCGTGCTTTTACTCTCATCCTCGCCAAATAAGCAAATGAAGTGCACGACATAACCCTTCGTGCTTTTACTCTCATCCTCACATCCATGGTACGGCATGATCCTTCGTACATGGTTCAATAACAAGGCACGGCATGATCCTTCGTGCATAATCGATAAAACATGGCACGGCATTAACCTTCGTGCATAATCAATAAAACATGGCACGGCATTAACCTTCGTGCATAATCAATAACAAGGCACGGCATTAACCTTCGTGCATAAATAATAAATCAAGGCACGGCATCACCCTTCGTGCATTATCACTTTTCCTCACCCAAATAACAATCACAGTTAAGGGCAAAGAATGAAACAATAAATCATGAACCGTCCCGGCAAGGGCAATCAATAATCATCTTCACAACAAGTCCCGACAAGGGAGAACAATAACAATTCTACAACCTGGCAAAGGTTCAACAATTTATCTGCAAATATGTCTCACAATAAGCATTAACAACGACTCACGGTCATACTAGACGCCGGTGTATGGATGCTCGTCACCACAGCCCATACACCGCACTCGATCACATAACACATAGCACATAATCCTATTCCCTCAAGCTAGGATAGAACAAAAACTTACCTCGAATGTTTATGAACAATTCAATCCGTGGCAATGCCTTTTCCTTTCAAATTTGGCTCCAATCCAATCGTATCTATACACGATTGATTTAATATCATCAATACTACTCAACAAACTAATTCATAAGGCTAATTACAACTTTTACAACATTCTGCCCGGAATAGTGAATTTCGACCTCGGGCCCACATGGTCGTAACTCGGGGTTTGGACCAAAATCCAGTTACCCATCCCCCCATGAGTTCAAGTATATGATTTGTTTCAAAATCGGACCTCGATTCGAGGTCCAATTTCCCAATTTATGAAAAACCCTATATTCTACCAAAAACAAGAAATTCTACCATGAAAACCTTTGATTTCTATTGAAAAACATGTATAATGATGTTAGGAATTGAAAGAATTAAGTAAAAAGTGACTTACAATTGTTTTGAAGAAGAGGAAGTTCGTGAAGAATCGCAAATGGGTGTTTTTGGGTTGTGAAATGTGAAGAATGAAGCTGGAAATCGTGATTTACAGGTCTCTGTGTTCGCATTTGCGAACATGGGTTCGCAATTGCGAACCCCGACCAATTTCTGGAGTTTGAAAAATAAGCAAAGGCTGGGAAGTTCGCATTTGCGAACTTTTGTTCGCATTTGCGAACACTGGCAGGAAAGGGGAGTGTTCGCATTTGCGAACTAATGTTCGCATTTGCGAACACAGGCAGTAAAGGGCATTGTTCGCATTTGCGAACTATTGTTCGCATTTGCGAACAAGGATGGATTTGGGAATGTTCGCATTTGCGAACTATGGTTCGCATTTGCGAACATAGGCGGGACAAGGGGATGTTCGCATTTGCGAACAATTGTTCGCATTTGCGAACAAGGCGGTCCTGGGCACCCTTCGCATTTGCGATCAAGGGTTCGCATTTGCGAACCCTGCCTTGATCTGCCACCTTCGCAATTGCGAGAAATGCTTCGCAATTGCGAAGCCAACAGCTGGGTGAAAAACCAGCAGTGCAAAAATTCAGAATTTAATCCAACGGCCTATCAAATCTTTACCCGAGCCCCCCGGGCTCCAAACCAAACATGTACACAACATCAAAAACACATTATGAACTTGTTCGTGCGATCACATCGCCAATAACACATCGTTTTAATCAAATCAAGCCTCAAGTTCATGATTTTCATACTTTTGGTTTTCAAAACTTTCAAACTTGGAACTCAAGGTCCAAAACATATCAAACGACATCCGAATGTCACCAAACTTTGCAGAAAGCACATATATAATATTTAAGACTTGTACGGGCGTCGGAACCAAAATACGAGCCCAATACCAAGGTCAATTAATTCATTTTCCTTTAACAATTACATCAAAAACAATTTCACAGAAAAATTCATAACTTGGGCTCTACTCCCCAAAATTCGACTCCGGACGCATGTCCAAGTCCCATATTTTCCTACGGACCTTTCGGGACCAGCCAATCTCGGGTCCGGATCCGTTTACCAAAAATGTTGACCGAAGTCAACCATATCAATATAAATATCATTTTTATCCACATTTCTCATAGAATTCATATTTTCTATCACAAAATCTTTCCGGCTACATGCTCGGATTGTGCACGCAAATCAAGGCAATATAGAATGAGATTTTCAAGGCCTCAGAAGCTCGAAATGATTAATAAAATAAGTGATGACCCTTTGGGTCGTCACAAGTAAGACTTCAAACATTTCCCTCTGTTGTTTATAGCTTTAATACTCCCTCAAACTGTAGAAGAACTTAGTTTTAAATGTTTTTAAGAATCCTATCTAAATTTCAGAGTATTTTCTCAGTGTCTCCTCCTTGTGTGTGTGTTTAAGCTCCCTCTTTATATTTTAGAATGTATCCTATTTAAAGATCAAGTTTTCTCCCCCTTTTTCTTTTCAAACCTTTTTTTTTCTTTACAGCATGTATATTCCCTTCCCATGTGTATCCCCTGAAGACTACTACTGCCTGTCCCTTTTGATATTAAACAAACATGGATATGGGGCGGCCTGGATATTAAAATGAGGTGTGCCTGACAACACATGGCTTCCCAATTAATCACAACATTTTAATTCAGTAAATTAATTCAAATTCATGAATTAAATAATTCCTAAATTGGTTAGCAATTATGGTGCAGATTCTTATAACAGTTGGTAAAAAACAAACAATCTACAATATTTAAACGACCAGGCAATTTGACTCGATGAAAAGACTGATTAAACAATTTAACCGTGGTGACAGTCTTAATTCGTCACAGACATAGAAATAGAAATGAAGCAGGAGGAGAAGAAGAACGAAAATTAAACAAAAACTAAAAGATAATAAAAAGAAAAGAGAATTGAAAATACCCAGGACTCAGGCGGATCAAATACTGGAAATCCCTCTTCCCTTCGCTTTGGATTGAAGTGGACTTTAATCATGTGTTTCCAATATGGAAACATGTGACTAAAGTCCTATTCAGTCAAAAATTCCTCAAACTTAGGGCTCATTTTGTCTGATATAATATTCGAAGAGTTAGAGTGATATTCAAAAGAAAGTGGTGACGGATATGGATGAGGGAGTCTAGTGATGGTATCATGTTAATCTGGGACGGTTTGGAGGTGGCGCCGCCACCGGGGATCTTGCGGCGGCGGCTAGGGTTCTTAACTAAAAATTGAAATTCGAGGCCACCGGGTTAGATTCGAAGGAAGGTGGGCACGAGATTGGAGTGGAAAGTTGGGGGTTCGATGGTGTGAAGCTGGAGGCATTTGGGCCACCGGAACTGCATGCAGTGACGGGATTTTCGGTAGCGGAGGCTGGCGGGGATATAGAAAGGTCTCTAGGTTAGAGACGAGGGCTTGGTTTGGTTTGGGGTAGGGTATTGGCATTGTGTATTAAAATTAGAGGTTTAATCCAAGCGGTTGGATTATAACATCCAACGGCTAAGATCAATTGCACTAGTCTAGAACGGGGTCGTTTAGTGTAATACAGGGGTGGGTTGAAGGATTGTAGCGGATCGGGTCGGATATGGGTTATAGGGTGGACAATCAGGACCGTTGGATTGGTTTGATCCAATAGCTTGGATTAAACATGATAGAACGACGTCGTTTGGTCATCTTGGAGATGGACTGGTCCGAACCGGGAGATGGGTGAGGGTTTGGGCCTCAATTTTTTAATTAGAGGATGGCCGAGTCCGAATTTCCTTTCTATTTTTTGTTCTCCTTTCTTTTATTTCTTTTATTTCTTTTATTCCCTTTCTAATTTCTAATTTAAAAACCAAAAGTCCTAGATTAAATCATGAAATCACAAATTACTCTAAAATACTAATTAAATACTAATAATAATTATCACATAAAATTAAAGACCAATTAAAATAAAATCACACAATTTAGACATTAAATGCTAGAATGCAAAGCACATTATTTTTGTAATATTTTCCATTTTTGTAAAAACAAACTCAATTACTCTTAATTGAAGAAATTAGTCCTAAATACAAATGCGACATATTTTTGTATTTTTCATTATTTCAACAAATACACATGCACAGAGAACTGTAAACAATTCACGAAAAATAACCCAAAATTCACAATAATTGTAAACAAACTAAAATTATTTTATTTTAAATTTTTGGGAGTGATTCTCATATAGGGGAAAAATCATGTTCTCACACTAACATTACTTCCTGCACCTCGTGTGCAGATTCAGGTATATCGGAGCCTAATAGCGGGTGTGGATTTTAGGCGCGGTGTCATTAGAGTTAGTAGGTGGCTGCATGATGTTCGCGGCACCACTCCCTTTCGGACATTGTTTTTATTGTATTTAGTACATTATTTTAGACTTATTGTTGTATTCAGACCAGGATAGATGTTCATGACTAGTAACACCCTGATGTCGGACTTGTATCTTATTCCGCATTGGTATTTTTTCAGAAGTTGTTATGCAATGTTGTTAAATTAAAGGTTTAAAAATGATTGTTAATGCTTAAAGGGTTAATGTGTGTGTGGTATTGGTTGTCTTTGTCTTCACGAGAGGCGCCCTCACGATCGAGGCGATTTGGGGTCGTGATAAAGAATTACATGAGTTCTTTGATACGATATAACTGTAGGTTTTCCTTGTTGAACTTTTTATTTATACTGAATGTGTTATGTATTTACATTGGAACTACAGAATGGTATTCCGGCAGATGCCCCTACATGTTTTTGTTTGGGACTGTGGGACGGTATCTCGATAGATCCCCATATAGTGGATATTTACTTTGGGACTACGGAACAGAATTTTTGTCACAACCCAATTCCCTAACCCGATCGTGATGGCGCCTCTCGTGGAGACAAGGCCAGCCATTTATCCCAATTCGTCTCTTTAACAGGTATTAAACATAAATGAATAGAAAATTTTAACTTAATGGCATTGAAAACTAATAACTATAACCCAACACAACACGGTCGGGGTGTCACAAGTCCCGAGCATCTAAGAAGTAGGAACACAGCTACAGGGCCAAATATATATATAAATGAAATCTGGAATACAGAAGATGAAGTCTGGTGTCGCGAACGCTGACGGTCACCTTGCTCAGCTACATTAGTATTACCTTCAATCCGCTAATAACCAGCTACCAGGTGAACAATACTTGCAACTGCATGTGAGGTGCAGGGAGTAAAGTGAGTACTCCAACTCAGTGAGCAATAAGAGTAAATAATAACTGAGCGGCAAGAAAACACGTAAGAGCACTCCATCGTGCTATATAAGACAGTACAACCCTTTGAGAAAATAGTAAAATCATGAAAAATCCTTTAGAAAACATCTGGCTCATTTAAAAACCTCTTTTGAAAATATCCTTTTCCACCAGTCATGCAAATGAATGCATAATTAGATAGTGCAAGTCCGCAGATAAGTCAGCCCCTCGAGCACATCACTCTATTAACAAATAACATCAGGGTATCTGGTACACAATGTAAGAAATAGCGTGGATGCCAATGATATGAGAGTGCTGAAGGTCATGCCACATAGTGCAAACAGGAACCAATGCATTGCAATAAAATGCACGTGACCGCTGCGGTGCGCAGCCCAATCCATTTAGGTAGTCGTGCTTGCTGTGGAGGTTCAGACTCCGGAAGGGCTCCTACAGCCCAAGCACAATATTAATATCACATCGCTCAGGCATGCAGTCCGATCCATTTTCAGTCCAGAAATGCACATAAGCCCTTTGGGCAATAATAAAATAGCAGTTCTCATCTCAAAACGTCAGTAAAATATCATTTAAGTTTTCAAATATTAGAAACATGGTTGAGTTTGTGAATAAAATACTTACAACCTTGGACCAAGTGATGCAAAAACAGTGATATCAATCCATAAAAGATTCAAATAATCGACGCGTAGCCCAAAACATAACAATCAGCCCAAATCATGATAGCATCAAGTAGGTTTCAGTCAATTACGCAGTAAAATAATCAATCGGAATGGACCAAGTCACAATCCCCAACGGTGATCTACCCCACGCTCATACCTGGCATGCAAGTCACCACAATACATTACTAGGATGCGCAAATCCAGGGTATCAAACCCTCAGGATATCATTTATATGTTTTGCTCACCTCGAAGCGGTGAAATCTCTAGCCCGCGATGCCTTTGCCCCTCGAATCGGCCTCCACGTGCGTCAAATCTAACCAAAGTTAGAGCGAATACATCACACTATGCCAAAGGAACAACACCCAATCAAAAACAATCAAATTATAGCAAGAATCTCAGAATTAGCAAAACCCGAGCCCCGAGCCCACTTCTCGAAACTTTACAAAACTCACATTACCGGATTCCCATCGTACCACGAGTCCATACATACCAAGAAATCCCAAATCCGAGCTCAAATGACCTATCGAATCCCAATTTGAAATATTAAAACTCAAGCCCTAGCTTTACCCCTTTTTGATGGATTTCAACCAATTTCTATGTTAAATCTAACATAATCTTGTGAATTTAGGCCAAGGAACTTACCTCTAATTATTCCTCCTTGAATCCCTCTTCAAAATCGTCTCAAAGCTCTCAAATCTTACTAAATAATGGTGGAAAATAATACCTAGCTCGTGGAGGATATATTAAATAATCAGTCCAGCATTTTCGCTTATGTGATCTCCATCGCGCTTCTGTGGGACTGCTTTAGCGCCCTTCCTTTCCGCTTCTACGAAAGTACAACTTCTCGAACCAAACCGCTTCTACGGTAACAACATCGCAGAAGCGAGTCCGCTTCTGTAAGCACTTCTGCGAAACCAGGTGCCCGGGCCTCCTAACCGCTTCTGCGGTTAACCCCACGCTTAAGCGGCTCAACTTCTATGGTCCAAGACTCATAGAAGCGAGAATAGCAGATATCAACAATATTTGAAGGCTTAAAATACAAATTTCATCCCGTCACCCACGCGAAATCACCCCAAGCTCCTCAGGACCTCAACCAAAATCACCAACATAACCCATAACATCATTCAAACTAGTTCCAATCATCAAAAGACATCAAAAAACACTAAAATCATCATTTCACATTGGATTCAAGCCTAAGTTTCTTCAAAACTTCTGAAATGCACTTTCGATAAAAAATCCAACGAAACGACGTCCGAATGACTTGAAAATTATCTATCCAAAATAACCTAGCGAAGCTACAACAACTCTCAAAATTCCATCACGACCCTTAGATCAAATTCTGACCCATCCATAGGAATTTACCAAAATAGTAACTTTGCCAATTCAAGCCTAATTCTACACCAGGCCTCCAAAATCAATTCTGATTGCACACCTAAGTCACAAATCATCCCCCGAAGCTAATCGAATCATCGAAAATCACATCCGAGCCCCAGAACTCATAAGTCAACATCCGGTTGACTTTTCCAACTAAGCCTTCCTTAAAGAGACTAAGTGTCTCATTTCTTATCAAAGCCAATCCGAAACAACTCTAATATACCACATACCGATAATGAAACATGAAGAAGCATAAAATGGGGGAAACAGAGCGTTAACACATGGGATGACGGGTCAGGTCGTCAAAATTCTAGGAGATTCCCCTACACATTTATGATTGGGACTACGAGATGGTATCCCATGAGATCCTCTATACATTTACATTTGGGACTATAGGATGGAATCTCGGAAGATCCCGCGTTGCTATCTCTATGTAGTGAATTGATTTTTTTCTCTGATTTCATTTTTATTGATTGTTAGAATCCATCTTTACTTCCATATTACATACTATTTTATCTTATTATACATATAAACTAGTATGACCTTGACCTGATCTCATTTCTGCTCGATCGAGGTTAGGCTTGGCACTTACTAGGTACTATTGTAGTGTACTCATGCCCTTTCCTACACATGTTTTTTGTGTGTAGATCGAGGTACCTCTTCCCAGCCATATTGATTTTAGAGACTTCGAAGTATGTCTGTGACGTCCGCAGACCTAGAAGTCCTTCTATATTCTTCCTTAAGTTATAAAATTCCTGATAAAGAATGCTTAGTGTATAGGAAAGAAAGATGGTTGTTTGTATTGGTATGAGATCATGTTCTGCAATGTCAGAGTTCTAATAAGATACGAGTAATTCTGATCGCTAAGTCAGATAATTTACAGTTGTGTAAGAGTGAATGACTCTCGAGAATGGTTTTATTGTGTTCAAGATTTGGAATATAATGATCAGGTTTCTTAAGGTTGCATAAGTGGCTAGAGACTGTGTTTTCATTAGAAAAGATCAATACTTGTGGTATTTATGTTAATTATGGGATTGTATGTATTAGTAACTGGAATGTAATGGTAACGAATTCACATTTGCAGGAAGTTCTTCAAGTAAAGTATTCTGGAGCGTGGTATTTCTGGGAAGCATTGAGAAATAATCCGGTGGCCTAT